>DWEC01003686.1:0-10402 GCA_018245735.1 Microceris miodesmiata | reverse complement strand
GTAGCCGGGCAGCGCGCGCGCCAGCGCCAGGTAGTCGGCGGCGCGCCGCACCCCCTGCAGCGCCTTCAGCTGGTACAGCCGTGCGCCCGCCGCGCACACGCCGCGGTTCACGTCTTCCACGGCCTGCTCGACCACACAAACGCATACATACATGTACATGTCGTACACGCGACTTGTGAAGCCTCCTACCACCCACCTGTTCCACTGCATTACCACTTAAACCAAACTTAATGGTCGGTAAGATAATAAAATCAATAATTCTGCCACTACTACATCCTACCTGCTATATTAACAAGCGATCATCACATGTACCATAAAAACATATTCCATGAAAGCCTTGAAAAATAATAATTATGTCCAGCAGCGAATCCCAATGATACCACAAATATACCTACACTACCAAGTAATCTAATAACCTACTAATCAAATAATCTAACAACTCGTAACGAATGTATTCCCTATCTGGACCTTAAACTTATTTTATAGTTTATAGCTAATTCACACATCAATACCATGAACAAAATTTACACATTAAACATGGTTTTTAATTTTAATTTCAAATATACAGTATTTGTAAAAAAAATAACAGTTGTAATCATATAATTACTAAAGAATTTGTAATTATGATGAAACCACACAATTCTTTACAAACCTCTCTATCTGCACAACATCCCTAATATATTGTCAAATAAAAAACAAGAAAGGTGTGCAGTAAACTACCTGCCAGAAAACGAAAGCATGTGCCTTGGGGTCCTCCTTGACCATGGACACTTCCCGCTGCGGGTTGAACAGCCACTTACGCACCGACAGGCAGCTACTGGACGCCGTCGAGTAGTTCTGGATATATAGCGAGTGTGGACACTCGTTAGGTTGAAGTTTGCGCTCTGAAATGATCATGTACAATTAGAGTACTGTAATAAAGAAATCCTGTGACAACCATATCACAGACGTATTACACATAATTGTATATGCAGCCTGGCAAATAAGTAAATAGTCTATTTGATCCTATGTATTCTCTATCACCTTTGCATATTTCCAACATCCAAGAAGTTGCCAATATGTTACGAGTTTCGAAGGAGACCTCTTTTTGCCCCTCTCTTGAAGAGCCATGTGTCATAGTGCTAAGGGAAAACTTTATTTACTTGCAATATCCTCAAATGAATTGAAAGTCTGGATTTCTGGACTAAAAGAAAAAAACTCACCAAAATTGTACTCGACAATTTCGAACAGATAGAAATACTTCTGGACAGCCTTGGAGAGACCAATCTTCTCACATACTGCTCTATAAACATCATCAGCGTTTGTTGATTTCAGTACGGATACAGTCACGACTTCTTTGTCAGGGAGCAACACCTTGAGATCCACAGGTGATGGATTGGACGAGTCATCAGAGTCTGTAAGGAACTCTTGCACGGCGTCCGATTCAGCTATTACTCTCACTGCACATACCTGAGAACTCAGGAAACCAGGTTACAGGGCATTTTCTTAAAGAGGCTATAGTCTAATAACATTATAATTTGTTCTAAAACGTACACCTAGCAGAATATGCAATAGAAAAAGTAGACAAGTGCCTATTTTTTGTATTATCAGCAATGTTACACACATACATTAATGCAGCACTATTTAAATATATATTGCAATACCTTTTCTAAATATTGTTCGAGTCCTCTTCTTCTCGCATCTAATTGCTGTTCACTTAATGTAAATGGCCACTTTCCAGGTAATTTTGGGAAGTTGAAGCCTGGAAAATAAATATGTTAAGCAATTACATTACACAGTCGGTTTTTTTATTACCTTTTCTTATTGACAAACACAAATTTAAGTATCCGGAAACCCCTGGGCTATGTTAAGCCAAATACGAATATGAAGATCTTTGTAAAGCACAAATGTATTCTATGACTGCCACATGTATTATATATACAAAGCAGTTTAAAGTATTTAAATTGAGCTTAAAACATTCATATTCAGCTTATACAACAGTTTTTGACTGTGGTCTTAACCTGAAATATCACTAAAAATCTATGTTTTTCTTTTTGCATATTGTGCAGTGTATAAAATATGATCTTCAGTCTGCAATTGTGGTTGGACTGGGCATGCAGACTGGATATTATTAATTCCATATTGAAACTTGGAGATACCATGCACATTGAAACTTGAATAATCTTTAACAGACCTAACATGACATTACTCACATATGTTTTGTAACCCTTAAGGGTTATTTTGGTACACTTCATGTCGTATTGTTGTTTCTCATGTGTCACGACCCAATCATCACCCTCTAAATTGAAACAAAGCAACACTACATATTTTGTTGCTAACCGTGATATTCATAAAGGAAAATATCCAAAAAGATATAAAATTTTCAGGGTAAAAACAATTTAAAAAAAATTCTCTCACTCACCAAGAAATTCCTTCCTCAGCTGCTGATGAAGCGCAGCGAACTCCCTGTACCTCCGGCTGCACAGGTGTCTGCCGGCCATGTGTACGTTGAAGGCTACGTAGGAGCGGCCCGTGTTCCTCTCCATGACCACGCGGTAGTCCGGCACGGACACCGGTAGCGAGCGCTTGTCCGTGTAGTCGTAGCGCTGGTACACGGTGGCGCGCGAGTTCGCCGCGCCCCCAATCACGCCCACCGGCGCAGTGCCGTCGTCGCATGGCTCCAACCGCTCTGCTTCCTAACGCGTCAGGTTCCAACATGAGGCAAATCCAAGGATATTTCAATATATTTGAATATTGTTGGGTTACTTTTCACATACGTAATGGTCCCATATCCGGACCTAAGAAGATGGCAGAGTCAAAATCTCTTATCATATTTAGTTTTTTAGGAATGTAGAAGAGGCAAAGAATGTCTGTCAAAATAATAATAGCGAGTGGAAATCCTTAGTCTCTGCCTGTCCTTTTGGTAAATAGAGGTGACAGTAAATTTATTTATGTACTTACATATTACGTAGGTATTTGCTCATAAACTCCTCAACCTATCATCGCGATTGTCAACTTTTTAAATGGCATGATTTTGAAAGCAGTGAGTGAGTCTTAAAATAATACTACCATGGTATCCAATTCTAATAAAAAGTACACTGGCCACTAGTTCAAGATGTTCATTAGATGTATATAAAGTTGATGAAATGAAAAAATATAATATGAAAATCCACCTTCTGTGTCACAGAAATGACGGTCAACGTGAGACAGTCACCACCCGACTTGATAAGGTCCACCACCTGCTTATGCGTGGCGCCTTCCACGTTCACGCCATTGCTGAAACAAACGAGCATTATAATTATTAATATCCCAACAATTTACATTACTAGAACTTCGAAACTTCGTAATATATGTATAACTAAAAATTGTTTTTCTCATGTGTGATTGTAATTTGAGATTGCCATGAATTGGACGATGAGTATTATTTAAAGATTGTTATATTCCACGGACATTATATTTGTTCTTTCCGCCTATTGACTGGTGAGTATCCTGACTGATAATGCTCATTCGCTGTTAGAATAGATAGCCAATAAATGGCAATGATGAAAAACAAAACCATTGACTTACAACATTTGTATGGGAAATCGTATTTGTCTTAAAGCGCGTGTGACGCGGTGTAATCGGATCCAAGAACATCTTATCAGATTCATATTAACGGGATCCGAGAAGAAACCAACACAGTTTTCCGAGTTTCTTCTAAATCTCGTACCAGGTACCTGTTACATAAATAATTTTGACAGAACTATGCTGTGCGCCATTATTTACATGTAACATCTGACTGCCTCCCAATAAGAATACCTACCGATTCGAACAGAGCATTGATAATTATCAACATACAACTGATCGAACATTCTGGAATGTTCTGGAAAGCATAAGATTCGAACATAAAGCTTTTATTAATATGGACGCAATAAAATTGTTAAGATACAAAAGAACTGTTATTAAATGAATCGTACACGTCTCCTCACCCAGTAATCGCCGCCAGCGCCTGCCCAGGCGCCTCCAGATCGTATATTTCAAAGCCGCTGTCGGCGCAATAATAGAAGCAGTAACGAAACTCCCCAGCGCCGCCCCTTTGGACCGACATGTTGCCCAACGTCTTGTCACGCACAACATTGACACCGAGATAGTACACCAGACTGACCTCACATCCGAACCTTTGTATTCCATATGTGGCCCCGAGCCTTCGCTAACACTCGGACTACGAACAATACCACAGCACTAGGCAACCGTATGAGGCTACACGCCTCACATGGCAAAGCAGTTTCGGACAACCTAAGCCGAAATCACTATATTAATGACACTTAGGAAACTAAAACGCGTTATATATAATAGTTCTAATCAATTTCCCTCATCGAAATATCGAACTGCTAAGATATCACTACGCGAACATCCGTTCAGCCATCTACGGGTAGAGACACTTCGCGCGAACAGATTTCTTCCACTTCCCTAAACTGACAATGAACAACGTTAAACTACTACAGACTTCAATATAGCGATTCCTTTGTTCGAGCGGATGTAGGTATATGACGACGATGAAAAGCGACGGAGACGAGCGAGAGGGCCCAATAGACGTGGTATAATGACAACAATTTGCCGGCTATCATTAAACACGCTTTAGCAATTTACTAAACAAACATATCTAGTTATTGATAGAGCCCCGTTATTGCGACGTTACCAATCGAGATTGACGATGTGCGCGTTAATGTTAACCGATTCGTACTATTCGTAGTATCCATGTAGTATTTAGTAGTATTCGTACTATTTCGTACTATTAGTTGTATGTATGTTATGAATCTAATTAGGGTACGTTATCGGGATAACACAATACGCAAAAATTTGTACGTATTTTTCGACAGTCTTACGTTTGTCGATTCTGGGAAAACCACCTGATAAATTATATCAAATCATCCTTATCGTCATCACCGTCACTCGTCGTTATAAGTATCACGAACATTAATTTTAAAGTTCCACCATAGGAAACTGGTCTTCTTTAATGAAAAGGTTATGTGTCATAATCTAATAATACTGCGCTGCTCAAGTATGGACGTTGGCAGAGTTCACCAGCATTATAGAACATTATGGAGCTCGAAAAATGGGTTCTTCGTAATATTTACCTTCAGAGTTACAGCTAATGATATTCATCATCATCATTAAAAAATGTTTTATTAATCCACCGTTGAACACGGTCCGTTCAAACATATATAGAGTTAAAGTGGAGTGCAAGATGGCAGACAATGAGGTACAAACTTGCGAAAATACTCGAATAGTTTTTGTGGAGTGTATGCTTGGAACCTCCACGACCGACGTACCTACAGAGGCACTGTGGATTTGGCACACCTTGACTAAACAGAAAGCTAACTATGTTTATGGGCTAATTCTGTCACAATGTTGCCAGTCGATAGGATAAAGAAAATCACTACATGAATATGTCGATTTTATGTGGAGAAATAAGAATATCAGAAAATCGAAAGTTAATTCTGAAATTGGTTGATTATAAACGAACCGATTGCAATGACATGATGCGGACATTTGGTTTTGTTTGATACTCGATTATATTGAACACAATGTCGAGCAATGCTTAGTACATTTCGTAAGCGTGTTTTCATTATTTTTTTTTTAAACTGTAATAACGTAACCAAAACTGTAAGGATGCATTGAATATGCTAAAACGACGGACAGAAACAAATGTAACTCACTCATACAAACTATAGACAGTGCACTGCAATAAAATCGTAATCAATTTGATACTTCACAGTACGGCACAACAACACACCAATCCATTCCTGTTAAAGTCATTATAATCACGAGAATTGTATCGAATGGTGAAACATAAACGCGAGTATCACGTGTCATAGTACTGATAAATATATAAGTGGGACAGCAGACGATTTAGAGCGTTGTGGAGCATTATTTACACTCATTAGGGCTGCACGCTTAATAAGGGCACCAGGGTCTGGAAGGTCATCACCACCAGATATAACTGGCTACGCAAACTGCACTGCGGGAGTCTCCCCCCGTTTATTGCTGACTGATGTAGTCTGTTTGTTACACTTCATATCATTTATTCTAAATATAACATTGGGAAGTAGTTGTGATATGTAAGTGACACGAAATCTAATATAGTTTTAAGAAATAGCAATTCACTTACAACATTTTTTACTTTTATAAACAAGAACATAATAAACGAGAAGTCAGCAGTCACAATTGACCACAGCCACCCTTACAAATGATCTTGAATATTATAGTAGTAATAGGATGAGATTAGAATTGCATTGTGTTGGTACAAAAATTCTATGTGGTGCAGTGTATGTTCAACATAAGATGTCCTGCACCATAGCCATAGCCCATTACATTAACAAATGTCATCTGTCTGTGACTTGCAGCAGCAAGGCCATGTTGAATATTTAATGACAAAGAAATAATATTACCATATATGATACGATTCAGTTTCATGCAGTGGTTTAGTGATGATAAATGAGGGATATCTGTCATTGTATACATTTATCACTTTCTGTACATGTTAGAATTATCTTTGTGCTGTTTCTATTATAATATGTGATATAAATAAGGTCGACCTATCCATAGAACAAAGCTATATATGTAAAGTAATGATAATGCAGAAGTAATTTTATTCTACAGATAGGTCAAAGTATTCACATTATAAATAAAGTATTAACATGAATGTATTATCTCAGAGGAATATTGTAAGGCTGCCTTGAAAATATCGGTCTCCTATAGTAAAAAGCATCTCAATTAAATTTGTTTATACTGGCTTTATAATAATGAAACTGTACTGTAATACAACATAGAAGGCACCAGTCAAGAAAATAATCCACTATAGTGAGTCCCTACAATATAAGGACATTGTATGATATCAATGTAACATTTATTGGTGTACTTTTAAAGTTACTGATATAACCATGAATTGAAAATTAACAAAGCAATCATAACAAAATTGAATTGTGACAGATTTTCTTCTTCTTAATCATGTCCTCATGGCTGAGAGTTGTGACCACCAAAGGTCTTTCTGCTTGTAAGGGCTCTCCATACATACTAATGATTTTAGTATGCATTATTATTATTCAAAGCTATGCGAAAACACCAGTGTGCAAAGCGTACCACCTAAAAAAATAATATCATTATTCTGAAACAAACATTAACCCTGCTGTCAATATGTCTATAAAAAGTCAGATGCAATTACAGCATACTAGTAATGTGAAAATGTGTTGTATCACAGCATTAATGTACCAATCAGTTGAAGTGTGTGAAAATATATGATAATACATCATTCACTATACACTCAATACTTAACTAGATTGAACCATCACTATGTAACCAGTAAACATTGTTTAGCTATTATGTGTAAAAAATAGACATATGATTTTGTGTTTGCTAGTGCCATCACTTGGAAAGTTATTGTATGAAATTACAAGGCAATTACTGAAAATTTTAGCTCCTTTCTAATAATTATGAATCAACCATAACATCCGCCACAGTTTTATATAAAAAAAAATCAAGTTTATTATACATACAATAGTCTTAACTAAAGCCCCTCTAGTACAGTTGAATGCCATTATGTATTGGTGTCAAGGATTCATAGGAAACCCAACAAATGTTGTACAGACCGACTGACTACTTTGTGATGTGAAAGAAAAATGATGACTAGAAATGTGAGTCTTAAACAATTGTCCATAAGTTATATTTTGTATCAAACATATCTTGACCTAATCAGAAACACTCAAAATATTTTTTCCATTTAAAATAACTATTGAATCAGAGCTTTACCTAAAGGCTGGTGAGTTTTTTCAAATAGGACTTTAACAACTTTTTACAGTATTTACACCAAAAAAAAATGAACAAAACACCTGTAATCCCTGAAGAGGTAAGCAGAGGTGCACAGTACACTCCCATGTTACATCAGTCATGTTCACATCCCACTATGGAATAGCTAGTGAACCTACTGCCCTGCTTCCAAATTATATGTATATGGCCAGTGTTGTTGCCCCTAAGGCTACACTTGATAAACCTTGTCTGCCTACTCTCTCTAGAAAAGTACTGTGTATAACACAAGACTAATTAACAATAAACTAACATTAATCAAGAGTGGATATTAATGTTTAAAATGGATTTAGTTACAAACATTATAAAAAATGTATCAGTCTAAAGTTGTATCAGTCTAAAGTCATAAGTGTTATGGATTAATTGGTAATGGTGGTTATGGAGTAATTGTATATACATAGTTACCTACATGATCACAGTTTATCATCATGCTAACAAGATAACATGAGACTGAGTTTTGTATGTTTTGTCAAAAATTGATTATTCCATAACAATGAGAAAACATTATTATCTAGATATAATTATTATATAAAGAAAGCAAATATTTTTAAATATCCTTTGCTTATTCATGAAAACAATTTTTTAGTGTTTAAGCAAACCCTCAATAAAACCCAGATAACTCACTTCAATGTCTCTTTATTATAAACATAAACATATCCCAAATCCTAAAACTAGCACAGCCTGTGTTACACAATCAACATGTACATATAATTCTATAAATACATTTTACACCCATACACATAACAAACACTTGTACTGATCACATAAAACTTTGTTGTAGGTGGGAACTGAACTCACAATCCACAGCTCAGTAGTCAGGGTCACCAACAACATTAACAATGGGCCAATCAATAATAACTTGTATAAGATTTAATGTACTAAAACTTTTGACATAATTTTTACTTTTAAAGATACTCTCACTAGAAAGAGGAATTAAAATGGTGTAAAATATTTACCTAGATAAAAATGAACCTGCTTACTGCAGCAGCGTAATGTACCCTGCTTGATTCCCATGGTTTGGAAGTATACTAATTCATTTACAGCAGAGATGGTATAATATTTGTAGGAAAAAATTACTCTTCAATTAGCCACTTTATCAGGGAGATAACTTTGCGAGACAATGAGACACAATTTGCACATTAGTTGATGGAGATAGAACTCAATTAGTTATTAAAATGCAAAATATATGATGTGATAGTTCCCCTCGACCATGTTGCGGGGAATTGAGCCTAGTAGCCTAGCCTAAATAATTAATTATTATTATTATTCAAATATGGTTGTCTGATGTCTTACCAGGCAATGCACATCTATGTGTAATGTCTATATACATAGCTACTGAACATTTTGATGAAGAGTCCTCAGGTCAGTCACAAATTGGTCACTGATGGTGAAGGCCAATTCATATTCTGGATACTGCGGGTTTCGTAATATTCAAAGGTATTCATAAGTTCTCGTTATTAATACAATGTTTAATTGCAAATTATTAATTCTCACACGATTTTATTTAGGGAAGTTCAAACCGATTAATATGTTTTACTGTGGGTCTATCACGTTAAGTGAAGTCTGTTATAGACCTAACATATTTATAAATGAAACTGCTTTGATTTTATTAAATAATATCGCAACGATGGTGTACAATGGATTACAATAAAATGCATGCAATAACAAATAAACATATTTGCACAAGAAACTTTTGAATTACAAAACGATTTTGTAAAACTGGTTCTAATGAGTCTACTTGTAATTACGGTCTCAAATTTCGTCGGTTCTGCCACTAAATACTTATTAACTATACAGGTAACGTTTACGGATAACAAAAAAAGAGCGACTGAAACGCTGGTTCGATGACAGGACGATTGTGTAATTATGTAATAAAAGGTCCATATGGAATACTTACACTTCGAGGATCCTGTCTCCCTTCCTGATGCCGGCCTGCTCCGCCGCGCCCTGCTCTAAAACAGCGCTGACGTGCTGCAATGGAGCATATAGTTCCCCATTTATGGATCTCAACTGCCCACCCTCAGACACTTGACCCCGAACGTTAAAACCGAAGCCAGTCTCCGTTTTATAAATAGTAACGCGACGGGGCCCATTGCTGGCCACTGGACCCTTATTATTTTTATCGGGCCGAATAACACTGTTATTATCGGTTTCTGTCTCGGCCATTTTGAACGATTTTGAGCACAGATTACAGATGATAGCTGAGAATGTCGATGACCGTACATTGGTGCACAGGTTATAAACAAATATCTTTTGTCAAAGACAACCAAAAAGAAACACAACGTTCAATTTCTATTGTTTGCACAGAAAGGCGATGTGATCTGTGTTTACCGAATATTATCAAGTATTCGTATTTTATAAATGAAATTAACATATGTATATTTATTAACTATTCTATAAAGTGACAATCTTATAAATATATCGTAACAACAATTCTTTGTTATCTATGTTTTTATAATAAAATCGATAGCAGTCTGTGATTGAACAAAAACCAAGTTTTTTAAATCGATTTAGGAATGTACAACATTTTTCAACATTGGTAGTCATGATCATCATCATCGTCAGCCTCGAGATGTCCACT
>DWEC01003685.1:0-10402 GCA_018245735.1 Microceris miodesmiata | reverse complement strand
TAAAAAAGCGTAACTTAGGCTCCTTTAATTTTAGAAAAAGTTTTGACTCCCATGCGAATGAAGTCACGGGCACAGCTAGTACATTGTATAATGGAAATGGCAATTGCCATAACTTTTATGCATATTTTATTATATTATCATAACCAACACTAAATCTTGTCATAATAATAATAAGAATGATTTATTGACCAAAGCATGTTACATTTCAAGCAGAGAGCCCTGGCTCCCAGAGAAGCGTGAGCTGGGGCCTGGGAGTCCAGTACCTTCCCTATTAGTGTTAATTTTTTTTTACAGTTAACACACATATTTGTTTGATTTTCTCTCTATGTATAATGTCCATGAAGTCTGGTCGAATGTAAATATTACCCAAATATTGATAAAAAAGATTTCATTTCCAAAGTCACACGAGTCGCATGCCAACATGACACATTTCAGTGAGGTCTTGACTTTTTGTCAGAAGTCCGTTTCCCTGGAATCGAACCAAGGTCCCGTCAATGTGACTTCTTTGACATTTGCGGCCGTTTCTGTCCGACTCCTAAACAAATACTCATGTGAATGTTCAACTGATTTTCGACTTTGTTGCTTAAGAGATTGTATGAATGAAATCAAGAAATAGGTGGTCCCTGTCGACTGCACCAACCTAAACGAAATCGAAAGTAATGGTCTTAAGGTCACCTTGTTCTTTAGGAACAAAAACCTGTAATGTTAATGCGTCTGATGTTTTGGTATATTTATTTTATGAACGTTACTGGCCAAAAATTATTGTGAGCACCTTCTTGTCTATGGTAATAATAAAACAATAACGAAAATAAAATGTATGCACGAAACAAAATTTTGTAAATAGAAATATTTTTACATATTAAGTATACGATAGAGATATAAAAAATAGTTTTCAAAATTTTTGTCTGTGTAACTATACTTGATTGCTCGTACTCGTATTGCGAAAACGAATGGAGCGACCTTTCTTAAACTTCCTGCACTAGTTTATTTTCGGGCTCGAGGGATAGGACAATCTTTATGGTGGGAAAATCTCTTATTTGTACGCTGAGAATGGCAGGTGTCAAATTTCTCTATCATTACAGACTTGATGTTTATACATTGACCTCTGTTTTCATACACGCGCGTGGGGGTTTCCTTTGACACATATGTCTATGAACATTTTAATTATATGTAGTATATATCTCTTTTGTTATGTTTTATCCAGCGAAGTTCGTAGTTAAACTTAATATTATAAAAGTGGATGAGACCACTTCGTTGATCCAGTCGATATAATCAAGACAGATGATTGAGAAATCCTGAGTTTCATTCCCGGGTTGGGTACTTTTGTATTTTTCAAACTCCGATTTTCTAGTAGAAATTTCTATTAGTGGCTCAGAGTCTGGATCTGTGTCCGATGTATGGCAATAAACTCATCAACTATTCCATGGTGGGATATAAACGTAACTAATGCAAGATAGGAATGTAATGTTATGTAAACTATAACTATGTATTTCGCAATAATACGCAATTATTTTGCATATTACGAAATATGATGGTATACATACATTGACGCCGTGTGTACCACTCGGCAGCTCGCGAAGGAGACGTACTGATGAAAACAATAAATAGAAAATATACACGAACCAGTAGCACACACGCTATTTAATCTGTAACTCTTCTGTTTCAAATCCACAACCATTAGCTAATAAGATTCCCGTAGGAATAGGAATACATTGACACGTAGCCGCCAAGTAGCGAACAGTACACTCGTGTAGAGAATCCGTTAAATTCCCTCACTATACGGGTACATACATATACACAAGTGCCGTAAAGTTGGATCGTGTCCCCGAAGAAGAAACGTGCGGCGGCGACGTAGAGCACTTTCGTTCCGCTAAGCAGTACTTGATATTCTACTGAGAATTATCTAACAGCCCAGTGTGTGCCGTTCGGATACAACAATAGCAAATGTTGTAGCAATAAACGTGAACATAATATAAGCGTGAAAGTATGGCGAACAATTCTTCGATATTTTTTAATGTACTGCACATAAAACATTTATGAACTTTATTGTGTATGTGTTAATTCTAATTGCCAGTATATTCTGTCGATAGCCGTGATAGGTGTAGAATTCAGCCGCTCCCTCTGTGGGATGTGGGTTCAAATCCACAGCGCGTGTCTCTTTACAAAAATGTGCGTTTTAAGATTAAATATCATCATCATTATTATTATCAGCCTAGTTCCGTCCGTCATTGGAGAGGCCAATGACACCAATGACCAATGACACGCCACTGAGCTTGATCTTCAGCTCTTCACATCCAACCACTGCTAGATTAAATATCAGTTACTATAAAATAAATATAAAAAGTGTTAGGAAACACACACCTGAGTGTATGTTTCCTCACAATTTCCTCACAAAAAATCTCTAAGGCGTATGTAGTCTGCCGACCCGCACTTGGCCAGCGTGGGCAAATTATAACGTTAACCCTTTTTATTATTAGACCCGTATTCCAACAGTAGAATGATAAAAAGGATCGAAAGAAGAAGTATCTTTTAACTTTATTGGTTGTGTGCAGGCTGTCAATTTATATGCCCCTCTAAGATCATTCCAGAGAACTTTAAACAGTGTATGTTGCGTCGAAAGGTTCTTCTTAACTGTTGAACCTAATGATATTTAATGTCAAAAACGCACATCACTTTATAAAGACGAAGAGACCAGGATGTAAATACCAGACTCTCGGAGGAGGAGACTAAAATACAATCACATAAAATACAAAATGTACAAAAAGAACTGAACACCATAAACCGTATTTAATTTTACCTGTTATACATTTTGTGGTAATTTATCTTTAAAACAATGCATAGCAAATAAGTAGAAACTTGACTTTTGAGTACTCGCTTCCATTAATAAAATAATTGAATACTTATTTTTTTTTAATTTGTTTCAGGAAATGGTAGTATCACCGGCCATGAACATTGTTCTCGCAAGAAACCTGTTAAACGTGTCTATGAGGATCGCACAAACAACGTCACATCTCGCACGTATAGTGATAAACTAGTCATGTTTAAGGCTCCTTAGATACAGTGGTTAATGAATAAGAAAAGTCTCATACGAGTCCCATATTATGTACATTATTACTGTTGTGTTGGAAGTCCCAACACCAACGCATAAAACGAAATAGCAGATTACGTCATCTTTATCATATTGTCAACTTATTTTATCTGTGGTCTGGTACAGTATTTTTAACTATAGTACAATCAAGACTATATTATTTTTGTATCAGGCAATCAATAGAGGCAATCAATACTGTGAGTAGTACTAACGACTGTTTCCAAAATAATAATAAATTTCTACTTTTTAAGGCACATACCCGTAAAAACAAAACAAAAGGCTGTTACAAAATGATTACTACCAAACAAGTTTCCTTCCATTTTTACCACGCACTTACGTAGTATAACACTAATTGTAAGATATGTGAGTATCTTGCCAAGACATGTATGTTTGAATTTAAAAGAGGAACCTGATGCAGGTCTGAATAGAAAATAATACGAAGCTCTTCCGCATTCTGTGGCTGCAAGCACTAGCCCACGCACCTGTGACTAATATTTAATAGAAGACCAACTCTCCCTGGACGGTTCGTTTCGACATTTTAAGTGGAATCTTAAGTCTGTCTTTTGTAGCCTATTACCTAAGGTTAAATTTCGTAGATATTACTCAAAAAGTTAGGCAGTAACAAAAAGCTATGTGAAAAACGTATATTTTTTAGACCGAATGCAAAAATACAAACGTAAAACAGTGTTGCAATTTTAGTTTTATCTTAATTATGCTACTAATTCTAAACGTCTAAGTACGTATTACTCATTAAGAAATCGCAATAAAGTTTTATCGAAATACTAAAACTAAAATTTTAATTTTAAACGTAGATTGAAGGTTGTGGTGATTTAAACTAACGTAGAGCTTTAGAACTAAGGATTCCCATGTTTTCCAATGAAAGAATGACTGGTTAAAACACTCAAAAATAAGACACAAAATCTGTCACATCGGAAAACTCTTATTAAATATTTCCCGGCAATTTTTTTATCAAGCTAGTTGTCAAGAAATCTGTAAACACATCAACAGACACTGTCCATGGCACCGGATAACATAATTTCCAACAACACACGAAACGACAACACCACGATATTTGCCAAATCGTGTCGTCGACTGCAAACGCGCTGTAACTGTAATGGGCGGTCGTCAACGGTAAACCACGACGCGATATCAACGCAGCCGACATAATAGACGCCGGTTATCGGCGCGAATATTTCAACTTGGCGAACAAAGGTATAATGTGTCCACACCTATATGACCGTATTATACACCTTTATGTACCAGCTGAAATACGGCTAAATGAATTTTAAATCTCCTCACTCTAGATAGTGTCCACAACATCTGTATATTAATACGTGAAGCAAAAACTTTGTACCCGTTTTCACGAAAGTTGCGCGGACGGAGTAGTATGAAATTTGGCGCACTTATAGTTTATATAGAGAAGGCATTCAGTTCACAAATACCTTAAATTGAATTAGATAAGCCATTTATTATTTCCGTTCCTATTTTCAATGTTAAACATGAGACGTCAATAATAAAATTGATGTCGTAGCACAGAGAGTAGATTTATATAAGCGTCGTCTTTGACATTAGAACCTAGACAACGATCAAACTGATTTTTTATTATTTACGATCATATTTCGATCGCTACTGGTCCACTAGTATCAAATAAACTTAAAATTATTATTGTTATACCAACACGCCAGGCCCCTTACGAAATAGGCAGAGAGCACCAAGTGCCGAATATCTACTAAATATCTTTACAAACCTGGCGTGCTACTACAATCATCACTCTCTTCATATGTGTAGTATTTATTTGTTATACTTATATAAATATATATACATATATAGTTATACATTTTTGTGTTTTGTTTATCTCCATTTGTTTGATTTAACTTTAACTCATATAATTATGCTACTTTGAATGGTTTCAGCTGAGCCCAAAATTACAGACAGACTAACATATAAATACGATAAAAGCCAGCCTTATACTAATAAGTATGTTATAGTGTATTCAAAACTGAATGAAATTAAAAAATGAAGGTGAATGTAGAAACACGCCAGATCCCTATATACACTCGATACTCTCTGCCTAGCTCAAATAACCTGGCGTAATGTTACAATAATAATAATAAAATATAAAACTGAATGAAAAATTATATAGGACAAAAAATTGTACAATCGAGTGAATTTCCACAGAAACGAAAGCGAAGAAGTTACATATTTTATTACGACACTAAACACACTTTTCTCATGGACCGAATTAACAATGGCTTGATCTTTATTAGTAGTAGCTTTCTACAGTTTGTATTGTGTTCTGCGTTGTACCTTTATAACTTTACGCTTCGTTGTAATTCGTCTGTGAGCTTTCTAATCTAAGTCATTTTCCAAACGCAATCTGAACAAATTAATCTTTATAAGCTACACTTGTATTGTTAACGGATATAACAATTTTACCTGTGATTTGCAACAATACTGTAATATCTCAAAAATTATTTTCAGAAAACAGCTTTGAAACTTGAAAATAAAAAAATATTCCATATTATAATATTCTATGGCCTATCATCATCATCGGGGTGTAAGGGGTTCCAACCACCATCTCAGGAACCCAAGCCAATCTCACCTGCACGTGGTGCATCCAGCTATAACAAACGAGGCTCTGGCGACCGGCTGATTGCGGTACAGCGCAGCCTAAATAGGCACAGCTAAATGCACGGTTAAATGTTTTCTAAAAAACAATTTTTGACATTTTACGGTCTTCCCGCAAATGAGCGTTAAATAAGATTACATTTGACTGCAATTCTGTACCTAAAGAACACCAAGTACCGAGTATCTGTCCTTACAGAGCTGCCGTGCCTATACAAATGCCGAAACTAATTGTATAAATTAGCAATGGTATAAATTAAGGAAAGTCAAGGCAAAGTGGCCGGTTTCATAGTGTAAGACGCAGGAGGGTCGCGGAAGGGAACTGGCCGGACCCGTTCCCGCCGCGATTAGATAAACCGTGCATTGAGATGTTGCGTTACAGGAACTGGAATATGCTAACTTATCTCGCCAATAACGGACATGATAATATTACCAATGACATTGCTTTTTTTTTAAATTGGCAATGTGATTGCTTTCTTAATTAGCAATAAAATGTTTCTGATACTTGGCAATGACATTGTTTTTCTTTCAGTAAGCAATAATTTATAATACTTTGTCAACGATTAAACTTTAAATGGACTGATGTGTAACATAAAATCAACATCCACATATGTTTGTTCGAACACACCATGATAATGTACAAGAATTCCACTTTACTACATAGCCGAACTGTCCTACTTCTCGGTGTTGTCAGTAGTAGTCGACAGTCCTCCCAAAACCAAAAAGTACATATTTCAGTTCCGTGTACCTACTTGATATCGCAACCAAAAATGACGTGTACGTACATACTTATATATCTAAATAATCATACAGCTATCTAATGATCATGTTTCTATAAAATTGTATGTAGATATTATATATATTTGCACGCATATAATTATGAAATAAATAATATTGAAATTAAATCCCAACTAAAATCGTCAAATTAGGTACTTTCATATTTCAACACATATAAAGATTCGACTTCATTAAAAATCCTTGGAAACACCAAAAGATATAAATAATATAACAAATTCAACCTGTCGACACATCTCGTATTGCGTGCCGCTAACAAATGAATATTTAACGCGGAACAGCTCTACTTTACGACACATGGCTTTATCATAGAGATATAATAAAATATATTATCTATCTTAGAATTGAATTTAATTGTTTGATTGAAGAATAGGAAGCTACAATATCTAAAGTAATCCTAACAAGTCTCCAATTATGGTGACTGGAATAAAATAATAATAACACATGAGACGGAAGTTTCCAAATAGAAATCATATTACTATCCCTCACTGCAAATTCTAAGTAAACGGTGGTTTACGTCCAGAATATCGCTCTTACATAATTACTTCTATCAATCAAATCCTGTATATATTTGGCACAAAATGTAAGAGGCAACCATTCGATTCCACTAAAATATTTATGTGAGTATTTCTTTATAAATATACTTTATAGCTAAGTAGTACCTAAATCAACTGTCTGGTTACCATAACACAAGATATCTTGATACTTACTTACTCGTCTTATTCGTCCTACTCTCATTATTTCAACTTCATCATAGTGAAAAGGATAACTCCATCATTTAAACCGTAATCGCAATCAGCTAAGATGCGTTGCCCTGATGACGATAAAGTTAGTAATAACCGGTCGCTTTCCGTCGCCCCAGGATAATTATTGATAGCTTAGCCGTCGTACACGTACCCTTTACTTTGCACCACGCCTTAGAACAGGTCACTATAGACAAGCAAGGCAATAGACGCATAGTGACCATATTGGAGCGTCATAAAAGCTTGCGTCCCTTTATGGCCATTGAATGTTTAGTCGCGCATGTTGTAAGCGGTCATTAGGAATCGATCATAGACTATTCTTAGTATGCTATATTGGCTATGGTTTCTGTGTATATAGCACGCATGACTATTGAGGCTCAGGGAAAAAGTTAAATCATCGATCGTAGAGTAGGTATTTTTAATATGCCATATTATCGATGGTCTCTGGTGTGTTATGATCCATGACCGTTCAAGATCCAAGAGAAAAAATTCAAAAACTAGTAGAGGTTTTGCCAATACACGAAAACAGCTTCGACATAGTTTGATGAAAACATATTATCGCCCAAAGCGTAGGAGGAAAGTGTTACCTAAAATATTTTCTTAGCATGGTGTTAAAAATTAACATATAGGTACTCGCCTATTTTAAGTATTCAAGGAAAAATAATCTGTGATATTTTGTATCTTGTGAATCATCAGCTTACGACTGACCGCGTTCAACACAGAGCTCACGACATTAAAAATATCATCACAGAATAAATAGAATAGTTTAAAAATGACAACATTACGCCATCTTTAGCTGAACACTCGTGGATTATTAATGATTTTAATAAGATTATAATACCAAACATGTAATCATGACGTCATTCGTTTGTATATACATATCTACCTAACTTGAGCAAGTTAAAGTGTTTACCCGTCCTGGTAAGTTAGTGGGTTCATTGCACTAATCTGATATTAAAATATAATTTAATAAATCTACCCATATCCATTCAATCCCGACCTGCTTTTTCTACAATGAAAGAATATGAAAGATAAAAATTAAACGGTATAAGAACGTTACGTTCCGTATCCGTATCCGTTACGGGATAGGCAGGAGCCTATCCCGTAACGGATCTAGAGTGACGGTTTAATAATAAGAATTTATTAAATAACCGACTTTACAAATAACACTTTACACTAGCCCTGATATCAGCTTTGTATAAAAAGTGTACAACTACTACGTACTATGAAATTAACATTTGCAACTAAATTTGCCACCTGTATTGTAGGTGTATGAGTTAATCACTATATTTTTGGTAGGAACAAATTTGATTAAATTGTATGGTGCTGACCTGTATATAACGATAAAATGGAGACAGTTATTTTGATTACACCACAGTTAAATCGTAGTAATGAATTACTGTTTACGCAACCACTCAGTCATTGATCCGCCGTTCGATCGTTCGTTGCATTGTCAACCTTACATCACGTTTAACGATAAGATGAACTAATAACAATACTGTTTTTGATCCACCAATTTACCTTGTAAAATAATTAACCATATTATATTGTTCAATGACTGATGAAAACACATTAAACGAAACGTATCATAGTACGGATTCTAAGAAATTCCAAAAACAAAAATCATGTTACCGTGATTTAGCTAGACGAAATACTAACACGACTTGCAAGATTAACGTGACTCTCCGTAAAAGGTTACGCAACCAAAACGTCTATAAAAAGGCACACTTGCCTTGTTAACATATAACTGTTTTGTATGAGGTCCACACATACCGTTTTTTGAATGTGATACATGTAGCGAAGGACCATACAAATCAACTTATATTTGTATAATAAATAAAAATAATAATAATCGATCCATTTATCATTTCAGTCTTGGAGTATGGGTCTCCTCTCATTATGAGAGGGTTAAGGTCCTAGTCTGCCTCGTTGGCCAAGTGCGGGTAGGCAGACTTCACACACCTTAGAAATTTTTATTTTTTTATAAATTCTAAGGTATGCAGGTTTCCTCACGATGTTTTCTTTCACCGTTAGCAAGTGATATTTAAACATAAAACGCACTTTTGTAGAGAGGCGAATCGAACACATTATACATATACATACAATATTGAATAACACGTCTTTTCGATTTAAGTATACATTAGACCGCCTTGTACCTTAAGGTCCACTTGCACCCTGCAATTATAGGTGGAACAATACCTATTGCACAACATATTTGCATTGTTGATGTTATTTGTATGTAAATTTCTAATATCTCTGATATTTATTGTAAAATACATGTACAGAATAGGTGTATTATTGAATAATCAATCAGGTAAATTAATGAATCAAAGAATTAAAAAAGTCGAAGCAATGAACCAAGAAGGAATACATAAATAATTGCCTAATTCGAACCTTGAACTACAAGATATCACATGTTAAAAATCTTATTATATTTATTCAATTGAAAACTGAAAATGATGTAAATTGCCAGTGCAAAAATATCGCAACAAATAGGCCAATGCCTAAACGCTAACCTACGTAACAAATAAAGTCACCAAGTAAACAGCCACACACACACCCACACACGCGACGTACCACACCAACAGCCATCGTACAAACACTGAATATTGTGTAAAGTCCGCGAAAGTCCGCTTAAATAACAAATCTAAGTACTTAGCGCCGATCAGAGTGGAAGAACTTAATTTATTCAGCCGGAGGCATTTAGAACAATTTGCATAACATTAGTGGCATTACGCAATACGTAGGCAGTGATTGAAAGGCGGGGAATTAAGTGAAAAGCTTTAGCGGATGAATTGTTAAACAGGTAAATATTAAAATTCTGGATGTTTTTTCTTCACGCCGGTATTATTCGAAAGGTTAGACAGAGGAGAGTAATACGCTCCAACTGGTCACCTATTCAATTCGACGTCCCACCATGGTATAGGAAATGAGCCTATTTCCATACACCGGGCACAAGTCTACATTCCGAGCTACTAGAAATTCTAAGTTAGAGTTCCAGTCAAACCTGTGTTAAAATGTATTGTTACAAACAATTATGTGCAAAATCTTATTAAAAGCGAAAAACTTTAGTAACAAAAAGTATGTATACCTATATATTTATATATATTAGTAGTAAAAATCAAAACTAAAACCAATCAATATCTATATA
>DWEC01003684.1:0-10404 GCA_018245735.1 Microceris miodesmiata | reverse complement strand
GAGCACATCGCCCTGCTGCCACGCAGACACGCTGTTGGTCCTGGTCGGTTTAGCTTTGTACCAAGGTTTTATTGGAAAACCTTGAAGATTAAAATAAATCTTTAGTAAACAATTTACTTATCATGATGTCAACTCTATAACGCAAAAAATGTACCAACAATTTAACCGGAAATAGCCATTGTTCTTTCGCAGACAAATCAAGTACCTCTTTACTGTTTTCGCGTTTTTGTTACAATGAACTACATGTAACTCTGTAATTAATGGTGCGATTTTATTTTTTAACGAATACGTTCACAAACCTTCGTAATCACGCGAATGACGTCGCAGTCTTGTAACAATAAAAGCTAAGCACAATATAATCGCTAATGTTAGCGCTGCCCCCAACACACCTCCGAGCGCCCAATTCATTTCCCACGCTTCTTGAGCATCTGAATAAACGACATCACATTTGAGATTAATATTATTACTAAAATTAGAATTTATATTATAGATAGCGAACCGTTTACAAAGCTAAAAGTCTAAAACCACAATCAAGTTAACAAAGCTACTTTAACACCCTGTAAGTGATCCGCCTTAAAAGCATTTTCGTACAGAGTCCAAGCACTAGTAAAATAAAGTCTGAATTACCCGTCCTAGGGGACAGCCTCGGAGCTGTTTCCACGGTAAATGTTACGTGCTCAGAGCGCCCCCTAGCATTCGCTGCATACACTACAATTCTAAGCTTTCGTTTGGCCCCCAAACGTCTTAAATTCCAAACAGCTATTCCATTACTGGAGTTTACAACCAAGCCGTTGTTCGCCCATACTTCTGTTAAGTATACGTTTTGGAGGCCGCCCTCGTAACCTATAAAAATGAATTTATATTATTACATTAAATTAAATAAAATTAATTCTTGTGGAATTTTAAATAAAATGCTATTTTTAATTATAATTCTTTTACTTTATTCATTATATTTTGAAGGCTCTTTTAAAAACCGTAGTAAGACTACTAGAGTAAAAAATTACCCTCTAACCATACCTCCTTTATCACCATCAATCAAAGCTACGAAAGCGAACGACACTTCCCGCAACTTAAAGAGCCCTACAAACAACTCGTGTATAATAAAAATACTGAACTTCCAATCTCTAAAGCAACTGCCAAGGTGAAACAGCTGTTATCTACTACATATAACTCGAAGCGTGAAAACTTACATACATAGCTACGGGTTATGTAATCCAAGTATCAAAACATAAGGTAATATATATAAAAGGCAATGCAAATCCACAATGTTTACCCATTTTAGACCAAATTCAGCTTAAATACAAATACTTGAATGAGTTATCGAATCAGCTCGATGTTAAAGTTTCGATTAGTTTTTAATGTAATGAATTCGTGGGTAATTATGCTCAACCTACCCTTACAGTTACGCAACTTAGTTTGAAGGGTAAGAATAGTTTTGAACTAGTAATTAATCAATAGGTATCGAAATGGCTTAAGTATCTTCCATATTTAAAAAGAAAATTAAAAATTATCAATAAATGGGGATGAGTGTGGGACGTTAGGACCAAGACAGTACTGTGAAAATACTCAAAAAAAGGATGAAAATCCTTTTGACTGTTAATATTATTTAATTTATAATATAAATTAACCTAAATATCGTAAGCTACGCTGAAGTGTTCCTATTGGTGTAAAATTTAAAAAAAAATTCGAGCCTTACAATAATCGCCTTTACCATGTAAAATCTGACATTTCACCTTGATAAAAAAAAACATTAACATTATACTCTGAAAATATGATTCAGATAATTTTTATCTATGATCTGCTGTTTTTCATACTTATTATAGACATTAAACACATTTATTAACATAGATTACACATATTAATTACTTTTAATAAGAATTTGTTATACTTTATACACAACACTGTACGTTAAGCGTGTGCGCTGAAGCGTTATTCCCTATTTCCCTTTCTATTTCTCGTCACACAGACGCGCACATTGTTGGCTAACACTACCAACCTCTCGGAAAATGGATTGGTACCATCTGATGTACGACTCCATGAACGCGTGCGCTCATTGGTCAAATGATATAGCGCGCGATTCACCGGCTTCCTGTTACACACTTCCGTCACGTTTCACACTTCCGTCACCTTTCACGAAATCACTACCATAGATTATAGGGAAGTGAGTGGAAAGACCTTACACACCAAAACAAATTGGCTAAGAACTTAGTAAAAGTAAATTTAGAATTTAGTCAAATAAATAGTAAAGTAAAGCTGATAAAAAATGTATTCACAAAGGAAACTGTACGTGTAATTTAGCAAAGCAAACATTTAAAGATAGGGAGAAACAAGTGAAAAAAATTGTAAAAGAAACTGGGTGTAATTAAATACTTTCTAGGTGATTGCATTCACGAGTCCACCTTTTATTCGACAAAATAAAAGATAGAGTGACTTTTTATATATTACAGGGCTTTTCACACTTTGTAAAAACGAGTTGAGATTCCATTTTAGATCGTTTCACTAAAAATACGAAGCAGGCAACGAAATTGTTTAAACGCAAATGAAAACTTGATTTATTATTACATTTAATTAAGATATTACCTTATCATGAAAGTTATCGATGAAACCCACTTGTGATTAAGAATTAATCATTGATAATATCAAATACCAAGGCTAGTTATTGTAATAATAAAAAGTAAATATACTCGTATTGCTGTGCATTTTGTAACGCGGCTACTTTACTAAGCTTATACGACAGAGTATAAAGTCAATTTCATTCATATACTAGTACATCGAGCACAAATAGGAAACAAAATTACCGGCCAAGCAGATCAAGTCCATTCCGTCATCTGTTAAGTTATAAACAGTGCAGTTGGAAGGCGGGTCCGGTCGCGTCGCAGGCAGCAACGTGTACACGCACGGCGCGACTTGCTGCCCGGCTAAGTTTGTTGCGCGACACGACAGAGTGCCGTAGTCGACGTCGGCTACTGGGGTGTAAGTGAGAACTGATTTTCCTTTTTGAGGGTCAACGGTGAAACGCTCCTGTTGACAGAAATAAATAGATTATTAACTTAATTTTTGAACTCAAATTATCTATTTACATTTAACCATATAATACACGTTATTTAAAGGATCAATCCAATTAATGGGTAAATGGCGCTGCAGCGCTGTACTAGCGCTGATTTGTCATGTCGGATGTCTGTGGGCAATTTGTGACATTTTGTCAGTACATACGCGTAATGAACGCATAATAAGTAATAATTTAGGACTTTTAACAGACTAAAATAAAAAAACTGGGGTGTATAAAAATCTGCAGGATTTACTACTATTGCTATGCACCGGGTACAACTCCAATGTTTCATTGACAATCATTTTGATAACGACTGTGGTAATCATTGTACACTTACAATTGATAATACTTACTGGATTTACTTTGATGGAGCCCGCCGAGTTGTTGAGAATCCAATCAAAGGTGTTTGGAGGCGGATAGGCATCCACTTCGCAGTCTATGTTCGTCGGCTCCTGCAGCGCCGCGCCGATTAACCTCATTTGCCTCGTTTTGCATATCGGTCTGTCTGCGTGGGCGAAATGACATATTAATTCTTTATAATGTGCAGTTTAAATTCATATAGCATGTCACTGCATAGTTCTCTTCTCACAACTACTGGAGTATATCTAATAAAATATGCCGTGCGCAGATTGTTTGGTGTTTGGTGTAAAAGTTCTATTAGAAATAAGAAGTCATCCATCCAAAAGAAACTAACTCTGCAAAGCTAAACTTAATACTATAATGTTTAAATTAAGGTTGAATCGAGAGCGTTGTTTTTCATCCATTATTACAAATAATTCTTAACATACGTGTGTATGTTAAGAATTATTTGTAACTGTAATTGTAACTGTAATTATTTGTACCAGTTAAAAAATTGTTATCGCTGCAAATTAATCATTGAATAGATTTTTAAACGCTTTGTTTATTATGAACATATTGACGATTGATGACACAATATAGATTACAAAATTTTGAATTTAAAACGAGATTAAGCTGAGAATGTAAAATGCCGATCAAAATTACAATTTCAAAAAGTTCTACGTACGTACAGAAAATATAAAAAGGAATTGTATGTTGCGTCATTGAACAAGCTATTAAATTTGCATATACGAAGGTAGCGACTTCACATCGTCTACTGTTTTGAACGCGAAACACGTGTAGATAACGGCATTGTACTGAGATATAAAGTTATAAAGCAGCCTTTTAGAGCGATACCAGCTACATACAGTGCACTAAGTCGATTTAACTAAGAAAAAAAAACTATTTTTGCACAAAAGAAATAACTTTGACCTATATTTTCAAACAAGTGATGTATCCGATGAACAAAAACACCCACTATTGTTGCGAGACAAGATTTATAATTTTATTCTCTGTTGAGAGGAAGAGGTTGTGGTGAAAAAATTTGACAAATAAAAGAGAATGAAACAATATGAATCATGATATAGAAATGTAAATTATTCCTATAGCTTTTATTACTATCATGAAGCCAGGTTACGGGTGGTTATAGGGCAGTGGGTGCCAAATGCATTTGTCTTTACCGACCTGTCGTGCCCCTTCTACATTCATCACTCTTTTCATGACTTCCCTATCGGGAAATATCTGAACTATTTGATAAATTCATATATATGAGTCGTAAATTTCCATCAGCGTTCGTATCGTATATCTGTGTTATCATTTTTTCATCTGCTATTCTACTACTTGTCCGAGCAACGTACGTAATATGCCGTTTCACATGTTTGCATTTTGTAGCTCTATTTAATTTTTGATACGGTTTAAGGCACCTGGCATGCTATGAGTGAATCTTGTCGTCTCTCTCAAATAATAGCCAATCGGCACTCGAAATATAAGTTGAATTCAAAAGAACGTCGTTTATTTTTAAAGCAGGTATACAACAAATTAGATTACAATAAAGGTATTATACCCAAGTTTTATTATCTGCAGCGTGTTTTGATTTCATAGTTTTATTGCCATGTAAGTATGTTTTGTTTCTTTGTTCAGTGTGTGTTTTTTTATAGCAAACAGGTATGCTCACCGAACCACTTGATGGTAAGTAGTCAGCGACGTCTAATTTGCAATACTGAGAACTCTGAGACACAGAAAGGTCTGAGAGAATGTTCAGTAAAATGTTGTACCATTTTATAGATAGTGTGCCAGTTAATTCAGTCAGGCGATGTTTTGTGGAATTTCATTGTTAATTTATTTATTGTATTGATGGTGGTGCAGTAGTGTATACTGCACGTAGCTACACAAAACAGTTTACGCCATAATATATTATATCGTATAACACGGAATATTGCGAAATAACTAACTTAGATAGTGAATCGTCAATTGCTCATAAATCTAAAGTTTCAGAACACCACGTAAAAGCGTTAGGTGTCAGGTGCGAATCCTAGTTCACTAAAATGTTGTTACAGTGTAGTTCAGCTTGACCCTGTGGGGAATAGAGTCAGTGATACTTAGATAATATTATGATTCGACGAGCGAGAGTACCTATACGGGTTCTCTATTTAACACAATATTTCTTATCCATTATCGATACTGCTACAGAATAATACATTTTCGGTAATTTTACGCTTTTATATTTTTTGGTGTTTCTCGTTTTACTATGTTTTTATGTAATAGGACTGTGATGCGTGCACTTTTAAATTTGTCAATTTTTTTTTACTTTATTTCCGATTTTGTGTATATTGCAGTGGGAAAAAACATTGCGACAGTAATGGGTTTTAGCAGTGTTAGCGATTGCAAAGCCCGATACCACAACACTAAAATGTAATTAATGTTGCTGTGTTTCATAGAGTTATTGATCATTACCGTTCGTTACCATTGAATTAATATATGTATGTGACAAGGATAACCTCATAATACACAATCGATTGCAGTCACAATGCCGTTTTTTACGACAAAATGAACTTAAATATTTTTATAATATCATCAGCGTTGACTAAAGATCTGTAAAAGCTGTTAAATATTATAGTGGCCCGATTTAAAAGTAGTGAACAAAACAGTCTCCACCGCGACCTCGCTGTAATCGACGGGAGCTAATGATGAAGGACTTCGTGCAGGTCCGAAACTAGTGGGTCCATCTCGAAAAATGTACATGAGTTAAGGCGGTATATATATAATCAAATGTATAAACACTCACGAGACATTTAATAGGTCATCAGATTGGATTAAATGTGTATAAAAACTGTAAAATATTACAGTGGTCCGATTTAAATGTATTAAAGTAATGAAGCAACTTACATAAAACTTGCAAGTGGAGTGGTGGTGATCTACCGTCGCCTTCGACGTTGGACGCGGTGCAGGTGTACTTGCCGGCTTGGTGGCGCGAAATGTTCCGCAGCGCCAAGTTCATTTTTCCCGTCAGAATGACGCCATGGGATGGATTGTTTTGGAGAATGACGCCCTATGGAAACAGTTCTGAATGTGAGCACATACGAGTATATACGAGTAACATATATACGAGTAGCTTTATGTCGCAAATTATAAGGGGAGAACATAAAATGACTATTTACAAATGATTAAATATTTTAAAACACAGAATTACTATCTTACTGTGTTTACATTTTTATATAAGTATATCATGTATATGTTTTTGCACTGTGAGTACTCCAGTATACGATTTTATTCTATGTACACATATAATGTATACCTACAGGTAAGTTGTATGTCTACTTCTTCAGCTTTTTTAAAGTGTATTTAAGTATTGTGTTGTTTGCAGGCGAACTAGTCGAACATCGGATAACTAAATGTTACTATGAAATATTTATGTTAGGTTATGAGAGAATCGTTAAAATGCAGCTAAACTAGCTATTATAGATATATGCGTATCATGGTTATAACAATACCCTTAAAATATAGGTAAATTAATTTTTCTCGCTTTAACGAATCAATTCACTTTTCGAAAAAAAATCACTTTGGCTACATTTGTAGTTCAGATTTTATTATAAACGATTGAATATAAAACGAACACTTGAGCCTTATATGATAGCGTACTCACATTGTGATCCCATACGACTTTGTAGGCCGGCGGGTTCGAGTCGACATCACAACTGAAATATACGTCGTCGCCCTCCTCAATATCGTTAGGATTCATACTGGCGCCGAGTCGCATGGTAGTCTCGGGCATATCTGTGGAATAATTCATAATCAAAACAGATGTCGAGCCAAATATGTTTGTCAGTTACAATTTACAAAAAAACAGCCAACAAATTAATTCAAATACAACATTGCCCAATAATGAAATCTTCTTTTGTGTATTCTTTTTATTTTACAAACAACACCATTGTTTCTAACAATAAATACATATATTTTTTAAATATTTCTTCATTATTTTAAGTTTTAGATTTTATTTTATTATTTATAAAATTATATAAAAATGGCTCTGAATTATATACACGTAGTTCAAAGTTTTTTTTTTCACAATTCAAAATAAATAATTGACTGAGTAATATTGATATGCTATTTGAAGGTTTTAATAGATTTGAATAAAGGTTTCGAGAGTATTAAATATGCGTTACACGGTGACCATGTCCCGGTTCATTTTAGCGTTGCACCTCAGCACAACCGGCACATCTGATGAATAATTTATAGTGATGCGGGCAAATATCGGCGGGTTCCATCTGATTTGACGTCAAGAGATATTATTTGCATAGTTGCGAAAATGCCATAACCCGTTTTCTGAACAGTTCATAGCATGAGCTCGTTGCTTTGCCGATATTATATTTACCTATTTATTATAAAAATTACTTTGCAATCATTTCCAACAAAATTGTATGGTTTTACTTATATGCTCATGTATGAATTCATATTCAATCGTGCAATATTGAAAGAAGTAACTTTTTATTTCACCACATGACGGCGAACCGTCACAGAATTGGTTTCTTTTTTGCTGGTAATATTCTGTTTGAGAGCGAAACTAAAAGTAAGAAATTACACTGTAGGTAGGTACAATAGTGAATATTGCTCAAAGCTTATTGCAATGGACTTTTACGAACAAAACCATCAAGGTGAACAATATTATCACTATCATTCTATAGGCAATTTTACGAGTATATAAAACTTTTATTTTAAAAGATTATTATCTATCGAATCGATACGTCTATCAAATCGATATAAGATTGTATAGCAAATATTCTTTGTTCCATTATAAAACTCTCTGTCGATAACAACTTAAGCGATTTCTATTCATAAATTACAGTGTCACCGTTATCGAGGCTCCGACTTAAGAAGTTCTGCCGAAAAACACTACTGCTATGTCATGAGAAAACTTCGAAATATCGTCTCATCCAATAGGTATCTCGGCACCCGACGGCAACAGTATTCGACCAATATGTGGTGTTAGTGTAACCTACATTCGGTCCATGCAATATTTCGCTTACACGACAGAATTTGCGTTGATTAAATTCGCTGAGAAACAGGCAGATAACTCACAAACTTAGGAGATGGGATATGCAATATTGTTAGAGACGCCTAAACAAAAGTAAGTCCAGGCGGTCTGGACACGAAGCCTGGACCAGGCTAGTTGGCACAACTCAGTAACCGTGAATAAACAAATGAGTGGTTTAAAGCATTAACCCTATGTTTCACCAAGTAAATCTAGTCATCAGGCGTGTTCTCAGCGTGCAGCTACGGAGACAAATGTAAAGGGGAAACTCGCTGAGATTTAGGATTAAGTACGAGAGCGATGCAACTGTCTGTGTAATACATGTGTATATGCTTTTGAATTTCATTATCTTAAAAGCGATCTTACTATTATTATTAAGCAAAATGTCAGTACTTTTAATGGAAGGTATAATCGATATGTAATACGTAATATAGAAGCCGATCAAATACGTGTTTAAAGTCACTTAAGTTTTTACAATAGACGTCTATTGGTGTCTAATTAAAGTAAACCGTGCCCAAAACTGAGGAATGCTTACTTACATATTGAAATTGCAAAACATTCATGTGGTTAAGGACAATAAGCATAAAAATGTAGTTACGTCCCATGATAACTAAATCAATAGTAACTAAAATATTCCAACTGAACAATAAAATCAGATACTTACAATACACGTTAAGTAGTAATTTGTTCTCAATTGTCGATTTATTGAACTTGGCATGCTCCGCTCTGCAAGTAAGCACTTGTCCATTGTGCTCCTTCAGCGGAGACCATTGTAGCATTGATTCCGTTTCATTTCGGTCCTTTATTTCCTGTGGGGAAATTTCAATATTCATTTAAACTCAAAAATAACAGGGGAAAGAGGAATAGAAGATCGTGTGTGATTTTAACGGCCACGAGAACGCTGAGAATAATTATGTAATGTACGTTTTAGGACAATTTTGAATTTGAATTCTGACACATAGAAAATACACAAAAAGAATACCAGAAAAAATATGAACTTTAAGACATAATTCATTGCCATTACGTGTACCTATGTACATATCGACCCATTATAATTCCATTGTTGAAATATGGGTCTCCTCTCATATTGAGAAGGTTAAGGCCAAAGTCTGCCACGCTGGCCAAGTGCGGGTTCGCAGACTTCACACACCTTAGATTTTTTTTTTAAATATAATTTCTAAGATGCATAAGTTTTCTCACGATGTTTTCCTTCACCGTCAGCAAGTGATATTTAAATTTAAAACGCGCTTTTGTAAAGAGGTGCGCACCATGGATTTGACCCGGCATCCCTGGAGTGAGGGGTTGAATTCTTAACCACTAGGCTATCAGTGCAATACATAACGTGTAGTAAATTCTTATTCCAATTCTTCTTACACACTTACTGTTAGTTCGCTTAATATAAAATATTATAATAAAAGAAGACACATGCATGTTCAGGTTAAAAAAAGTGGTAAAACGAAAATATACGAAGCGAAGCGTATTTATCTAAAAATACTTAAAACCAACTCACGCGGTTATACTGAAAATCTATTAAAACAAACAATAGAATCTGAATAACGAAGAAAACTATACAAAATGTTAGCAGCAAAAATATTGAGGAGTAACTGTTAATTACCTAATGAAGAAATGGATAGGGAAGTAGAACGTACTACTAAGATGTTCAGTAAACCTACCCACGTTGACATAATTCTCTGTACTTAACAACGATCGGTAACTAGAAATGGTTTGCTCTTCCAGTTTCTCTACTAAAGTAACAAAACATTTGTCCAATTTGTGGAAGGTTTCTACACTTAATATTGAATAAACAGAAACAATAAAATAATCTTTGGAGAAATAAGAAAAAGCTACATGACATACAGAACATTTTATTTCCCGATAATTTAATTATTTTAAGATTTTAAAAAGGTTTAAGATTTAAAAGATTTATTTTATACAAAAACATATTAACCTACTGAGAAAGTTGTAAACAGTGGCAGTAGTATAAACCGTG
>DWEC01003683.1:0-10405 GCA_018245735.1 Microceris miodesmiata | reverse complement strand
ACGATTTTCGTATAAACCTTAAAAGGTCCAACCGAGCGTGTAAACAAAATATCGCTTTATAAAGTATGGATATGCATTTTTACGCTGTAGTGTAAATAAATAAGGCTCTCGCGGCGGTTGCCAACGTTTGGCACTTTTGGGTCGGTCTTGGGCCCGATAGCGCGCACTACGGTCACGGTCGGCCGCGCCGCACGAAAATAGACTGAGGGCGTATCTTTGACATTGTTACCTGTTCAATCAGCTGCCAATTGTAAACTATTAGGTGCAGCGCTTATTTATGAGCGCGACAAAAGTGTACAGACAATTGACGTGCGAACGGTATTATACCATGTAAGTGCCAGGTGACCGGTGCGTCTTGTTGAAACGACTTTCATGCATTTTGTTCGCGTGAATAAAAAAACAACTAAATATGGCCGATAACTCACCAAAGGACTTTTCCAAAAGGAAACCGACTATTTAAGAGTTTTAGTAGCCATAAATTCGCGTTTCACATATATGTGAGTTCCATTACCATTGGAAAATCTGTATATCCGTAACTACATATATATTTTAACTTTGTGTTCAGATAAACTTTCAATCATCATAGCTTTCAGACTATAAACAAACTTTCCATCTAAACAATTAGCTCGATAAACGTTTGACAATATTCTTAAAATTATGTATTTATTTATGAAACGTTTGAAATATCACAAACACTAAATGTTAAGTAAAGCTTACACTAATATGCGAGTACCAGTAAAGTGGTTCATGAGGTTCATTGACGTCGGTATCCAAATTACTAAGTCCATATCTTTAAATAATCATAACAATAAAAATATAAAGTTTAGAGCAAAAGGAGCGAGGGTGAGGCCTGTGAATTTGATTTTTGCTGGAATCAAATATTTGCTGACTACGTTTTTCAATATCTCTGATTGAAAATATTATTTTATATTGGTCTGTTGTGAGTTGGAGCTGTATGTTTTATTACCCAAAGATACATCGCAGAATCGCTGCGATGTGTATTTTTTAGACGTATTCTAACTAAATTTTATTTTGTCGAAGTCCAACCAGAAGCTTGACTACGAGATGTACTGTATGAGTATAAGAGTACGTATGTATGAGTACTCACCATCTGCGTCGTTCCCAGCGGCCCCCGGGACCCGCTTGGGCGTGCTCGTGGTGCGCGGCGCGGGCTGCGCGCGGCGGCATGGCGGCGTGCATTCTGGAACTTTCGCCCGCTGTAGACAAAACAAAAAGAACGCATTTTAGATCAAGTCTATATTAATACAAAAATTGATAGAATTTTTACGAACTTTATGCTAGATACGAATTGTTTACACGTTTATATTTAATCAATACAGTCTCATTGCTCTCATTAACCTTACATAAAATCCTTGCAATAGAAGAAGCTTAACTGGCATAATAATATTAGCATAATTGCTAAATTTATAGCACTATAACTACGAAATGGAAAATTTATTCCGCTAATAAAAAACAATACACAATTCGTTTCAAAACAAATTTCTGTTCAAATTAATAACATGTACACCTCACTTTTAAATATCTACTAGCTTCCACCCGGGACTTCGATATGGACTACGGTGGTAACGATGGATCTAGGAAGGAAGAGCACAGGAATAAATGCAACACCGATGCCGGGAATGAACGTGTGTAAAATCACATTTTAAGTATGTGGTAATAGTAAGTAGGAGAGGTCAGCAGCCGCACGTGGCCGCACCGTCCAGTCACGTCTGCCGCCGACCCTGCACTACTAGCGGACAGATGTCATTGTTATTTCCAGGTCGTATTAGTTGTTTATACGTTTAGCTAATAAACATAATGACTTTTTAACAATTCACCAGCCAAAATACTGCATATCACTTGGTACCTATATACTACGTCACGCTCCAACAAAGACTACTTCTGGAAAATCTTATCATTTGCTACGTACCTACGAGTTTTTAAAGATTTCTGAATGTATGTTGTATGTTTTTAATATTCTTTTTTACAAAATTGGGGTTCTGTACTTATGATTCTACCCACATTACATTTGTATATTATTTACGAGTATATAGCCGTATGAACAAACTGAACTAAATATATATCTTGTTAGTTGGATTAATATCAGTAAATTATCCAGGTGCCGCAGAACACTAGATCGTTAAACGCTGTCACGCAAATATGATATAACAAACAAATCGATGTACATACAAATAGGTAGCATATTTAATATATTGTGCCATTGTATTGTATAAGCGCGTGAAGTCTGCCAACCCCACACTTGGTCTGCGCGGGACACTGTGGCCTCACGCCACTCCTTGTGAGAAGAGACCCGAGTCTAACAGGGGAACCGACATAAGTGATGATGGTAGTCGTAATATTCAAGCTTAATTTAAAGTCTCCGAAGTGAGGCATTCATGGCGATAATTTCAGAGCAATCGACCGGCAGTACACTTTGTGACGCCTGTGTATTCCACGGCGTAGGCGCAGATACTATAAATTCCAATCCGCAACGATACGGACTAACTCGCTTCGTCTTTTTACATTTTATCCGCCGTCAAACTTGTCATACGTGTTTATAGTGTACATTATTATTATCTTATATCAAAAGTACTCTTAGCCTGACCTTCGCTGCGCCAATTAAAAATAAATGAAATAAGTAATTCCACGCATAGATAATTAATTTCCTAGTTCCTAGAAAAAAATCATAATTGTTATCTACTATTAAACAATTATTTTTTTATAACTCCACCATAACATCGCAATTCCCAGTAAGCGAACTCGAGTGCCACTTAACGCCAACGCATCGCTCACACGAAACGCGTTAGCGATGATTAATAGGTAGGTACATAGATATACCGGCTATGTGTTGTCATTGGTTTAGTTAAGTATAGAACCTGCCATTTTAGTAAAACTGCCCAAAAGCAGCACACAATTCACATATGTATACTATCAAAATAGCTTCTTTGACTTCGCTAGAAAATACTTGAAAAATGACACAATATCTAGCCGTTTAATTTACATTAATCATGTATATTAATAATCGATTTTAAAGATTTCATAGATGGTATTGTTCTCTGTATTATATACCTATCCCATCCCACTATTTAGTTTTATCTCAATAAGTACACGCCAAATATTTTCTATAAAAGTTTCTATCACAAGTAACGTCATCATCATCATCACCGGCCGGTTTCAGTCCACTGCTGGACATAGTAACTTTGTCGCGGTAAGCAATATATGGGCTCGGAAAACACAGAGCATATAAGTCCTATAAAAAATAAACCAGCACTTGTTTTTCAAGTCACATTACCCCTGGGTGGGTGCTTCAGCTATTTCTTTCATTTGCACTAACCATCCACGTGGTAGAGGTGCACGGCGCAGCTACTTCTCCCGAAAGGTTATTTACATAATGCGGACCGAGCTACGTCACCGGCACGACAACGAAACATAAGTGTCTCATCGTTATTTAATATCGAATGCTGAGAGGTGACCCGTGTTGCACAGTGCACCGATTATAAGGTTGATGATGACGATCATCGAGAGAGCGAGTGATTTTTAAATGAAGCAACCATATACTTTTATCTTAAGCATTTGGGGTTCAATTTCAAATGCCACAGGAAATATTTCAGTGGTATACAAACTGTCGAACCCTCTACAGTCTAAACTGGAATAGACCTACTCACACGCTCCTTTTACAAAATGAGACTAATAAAATCAGCGGACCGCAAAGGGTTAACTTAGAGGTTATACCCATACCACGAGATTACGTGCTCAAAACCATCATACATTTACAAACAGCCTCAAAGGGCCTATCCCAACTATTTCGGCGTCTAAACCTTCCGCCAGTCACGCCCTTCGCACCGAAACACGACAATGATGCCGAAATTTAGATACGACGGTATTAATATTGCTAAAACACCTTGGGACTACGACACTACTTAACGACTTCGTACTACATACTTTTACTGCTACTACACTTATGGCATTTGCCGCAAATATGAATTTCTTATAAATTGTTAATTTTTATACGTCCAAAAATCTCGTGTAATTTCAATAGTGGAAAAATAAAGGCTGATGAGATAATGACGCAACAATTTTTACCCGCCAAGTGTTGCCTCCATCCGCTGAGACACACAGTTACTTCGTTTACATGTACATAGATACAGGACCAGACACAAACGAAACTGCACAATATAATTGAACCGTTCCGAGCGCGGTGTCTAGACCAATTTACCCAAAATGCACACGCTTCAACGGGACGTCTGCCAGAGCAATGGCCAGCTCTGTTCATTTGTTTTGAAATAGAATTATATGATAAAAATCCGTCTTAGTGTTTTAAAAAAGAAAGTAATTATTCTGAAAAAATAATACATGCATCTGTGCATTTTAAAATGAACGTAATTATTATTATTTTATGTAATTATTGTGATGTAATATTATTATTCTTTTTATTAAAAATATCCTCATATTACGTATGTACATCATTACATAAGTAAAAATTGTGTATATCATGACATCATCATCAACGTCTTGTCGTTTTAAACTGGGATACAACTCTACTCTCAAAACGAAAACATTCAAAGCTATAAACTACAATGTTGCCCTAGTGCGGACTTCACATGCTTAATATAACAATGGAGAACTAGGAGGTGTGTGAAGCATCAAGTGCGTGTACGACGACTGCACGTAAAATATTCTGCAATTAACGAAGGTAACAATAACGAAAGAGTATTATATATATTCGAGTCGAAGTAGTATTACATACACCTAACCAGACTTTCAAAGTTAAACAGTTAACATCTCATTATTTTTTATCACTAAATCTACGAACGAGTAATGACGCAACTACACTAAGAACAATGTCTGTGAACTCACCGCTTTGTCCTTATAATCCTTGAAATATATTCGCATTTTGCTCAGTCGGATCGACTCATGAAATTTATGATATGCGTCACATAAAATTCAAGAGTACACAATAATCACTGTACAGTTCACGTCATAAAACCACATTTATGAGTGCAGGCGCTCACGATAAACCGGTATCGATAGCTACATGGACGTTTGTTGTCCAATATCACAAATGTTTTATTACAAATGCATGAACCTAAACAATACAGAACAAGACAAATATAACAATAAACAAGAATATAAAATGAAGGACAGAACAAACGACGCAAACTCACACAAGAGTTGGTACTAATGAAAATTTGTTAAAAGCACGACCTGCGACATGGACGAGTCAGAGTAGTCACGAGAGCTAAGAGTGGAAGCTTAGTGAAAACGACAAAAAGACGCGAGTAGGTTAAGTTCCAAACTTATAACGTGGTTAATTACTATATACGGAAGACGATTAGAACGAGGTTGTAGCAACCAATGGGCATCTAACACTCGACATTTTGTGATGGACAATCACTGTACACCCGCGAACGATTTTCGGTGAAGTCAGCTAGCCGAAAGCACATTTTTTCATTTGTTTTATAGAAGTAGCAGATTTAACAGCTGACGAAACTTCTAAAAATGTGTTATACGACCTCACACAATACTGAAGTCCGGCTTAAGTTCAGTAGTTACAAATGCGTTGCTACTCCTGATAACTAGAGATAAAATACATTTTTTTATTACAATAATATACCTACATTTTGTAGGACTGTTATTATTATATGCTATATAAACGGAACGTCACGTTTGTAATCCGCGAAGCGATAAGCAGAGGAGTGTAGTACACTAGCACGTTTTACCAATTATGTTTACGTCCCACGATGGAATAGGTCATGAGCGTATTGCCACACCCCGGCCACAGATCCTGAATGCGAGCCACTGCTAAGAATATCTACTAGATAATTTAAGTTAGAAAAATTCAATAGCATCCGGGATCCAGGAATACATTCCAGAAACTCGATCCGCAGTCGCGGTTGCAACCACTCGACTAACGAGGCAGTCATATGTTTAACAAATATGCATTCAATCCAAACGAAGTTCGCATAACAACCGCAAGGGATTGGCTTCACTAACGAATATTATGTTATTCGAGGACAAGCGTCTGAAGCCGCAGCCGCCGACCACTTCAATGCCCCGGCAACCACTACAGCTAGAGCGGCTCCAATTTGCCACAAGGCCACTTTCCGCAGCGTTACGCCGCTACTCACTAAATATATTATGCTGCAGGTGACGCGAATGGTATTGAGAACACGATCAAATTCATCAGTGATGAAACGTGCACGCGGACATCGTCTTCATCTTGTAGAGTATATTGGTAATAAGGTTACATGAGGGTTACCATTATACACCAAACATACTCATATGTATGTATCATGTTTATAAATCTGTACAGAGCTCTTGCTCTAGTTGTACAGATTTATTAACATGGCTTTTGCCTTAGCTTTGTAAAGAAGGCTTTTGCCTTAGCCTAAAATATGCTAACGTTTCATTGCGAAATGACTGCAAGTTATTTGGGTTACGCAATGTCTTAAGTAGCTGAGGCCTAAATACGAGCCTCGAAGGAGCAGCGTCCTTCAAATGCCGGATATTTAGACTAAATAGGAATTCGCCACCCACGGCGTGTCTTGGCTAACTTTACTGTACTATACGCATACAATGTGTACATATTTATATAGATTACAACATACAGCACTGGTCACAGTGTGTAAATAACAAATGTCTTATGACAGACTCATCCTTCTTAAGTTTGACGAATAAAGATTTAAAGTGAAGGAGCTGCTGAAACTTAGAGAAATTTGTGGGGAATTGAAGGGCAATCTAATTGCTCTTGACAGTAAGCAGTCTTCGTGGTAGATTATTTTTTTATTAACGATAATAATTCGTCCATCAAAACAATGCAATCACAAAATAAAAATTCAGACACAATGTAGACATTCTGGAATACTAATAGTCTAGTTAAAAAATAAATAACTCTATCTGCCTGACGTACGTCCACAGCAATGTAAATTTAAAAAATTTCAACATATCCTAGAAAACCTTGCAACCCAAGTCATAACCAACCAAGTCATTGCTATTAACGGTCAATCGAGGACCAATGAATGACCCATCGAACATGTTACAAGTTACAATTTGTCTGGTTAATAAAGTTCAAGTAGGGCCGGCAGCGGTGCATAATAGGTAATTATGATCGACGAGCACAATCCTTGGTAGCAAAAGGTATCGCACAGATCAGACAGCGCACCGAGCGACAGGACCGACGGCGGTTGCGACACGCGCCGGTCACCGAGGCCCAACACGCGCGAGCGCCGCAGTCCGCCGGCGCAGTGTAGAATGTCGATCTAGATAAACTGGGAATGTGCCACCCACTAATGTTGACTTGTCCTTTACTATTTGACTTGCCAATAAACTAGTACGCTCAAATAACAGTTAACATAATTACGACATTTAAATAAACAACGCATTAATAGAATGTTTGCGATTTTACAGGTTTATGTATTTTATATCTGCTCAGAGTTATTTACTCAAAGTTAAGTAATGAACTGAGGCGTAAAATTGTGTAAATACATTATCCATCGCGCGCCGCCTCTATCGCCTGGCTGATTCGGTATTCAGCCGCGGGCTCGTGTAAATTTCAATAGCTTCCAACGGGCACGTGCGTCCTTTAGAACTACCTACTTACTTACCTTCAAAGCAAAGTGAGCGTATTGCTAATGGAGTATTGTACAACTTTAGCTGAATTGAAGGAATACAAAGCAACGGTCTCCATTGTAATAGATTATTATTTTGAACGTTTTCTACCAAAGGACATTTCTTAAATATTAAATCAATTTTAAAGCAATTTTTTTTTCAGTAAATATTTTGACTTCAAATGTCATAATTATTGATCTTATTTAGGGTAGTTATTTTTTAATACTTATTTTTAAAATACATATAATTTTAAAAAAAACGAAAATGTATAATTAATTCAAAGCTGTCGAAAGACACCTAATGGTAGAAATTATAATACAGATGGAGTGAAAAAAATTATAATGCAGATGGAGTGAGTCACAAGAGCGGCACATAACAAATGTCCAGGTTGCCACTGCGAAGGTATTGGCAATACCAGTTTTTATTAATATAAATAGAAGATGTTCGCTTTGTTGTTTTACCATTTATACACGTGTGATAGGCAGAGAGTAGGGCACAATTAATTAAAAATCTGTCCTAAGGATCGGAGAGGGTTGATAACTGAGCTCAGAATTAACCTTTACTAGTAGGTACATGAGAAAACACAGGCGCTCTATTCTATTTTTAATACAAGAAAAACACGAGATCCATCTTTTACCATGTAAACGCAATCTAAACTTTATAGCCAAATACCCCTTCTATGTACACAGTACAATGTAAATAGCTATTATAAAGATGTAATGAGGCCTACAATTCGTACACGCGGCACGTTGCTTCAGTAAATACACACTGTTATTTATTGCTTTTTTCTTATTTTGTTCCCAAATACATGTGCTGGTGTGAAGAGAGCGATCAATGTCAAAAAAGCACTTCAGGTTTGTGATGACAAACATACTCGCACTGGGCACTCTCTACCTAGCTCGTAAGGGCCTGAATCTAGCGTGACGTTGTAATAATTATAATCGTTATGTATATATCTCACTAAAATATCTTAATTGCTACTAATGTATGTAAAAATTGCTTTCGTTCTCCATGCTGAGAACCAACCGAGTAGGGCAAGGATTGGGTTGATAACTAAATGTTTTTTAATGAAAAATAATTCTTATAAAATGAATGTAAAAAAAATAATAAGGGTACAACTTAAGATTTGCTATTGTGTATAATATGACACATTTAACACATTATAAAGTGCTATACATGTACTGTATAAATCAAAGAGACCATTTTATCAATCATGACACGTAGTTTTCTTTTTTAACCATGGGACCAACTATTTACGATAACGGACGTAATCGATTAATCGATGCCGTTTAATCAGATTGAGAGTTTTATCACTTCCATAATAACGAACTTAGCAAACACTCGCCGTGTCCAAGCGCCAGCAGGCCGGCTCCCACACAGCGCGGCCATATAAGGCTCGAGCCGCACGAGGTTAGCAACATCACTCCGCTTCCGACACAGCTGGCCTCATGTTGAGGACTTCGCTCGTTTTAGACACTGCAATTAGCACGATTTGTTGCAAGTATTCTTCAGAAATTAGGGTCAGCATAAAGCAGGAGCCCATGTAACCATGACCTACAAGAATAATTACAATTAGGTAATGTATTTTACAACGAGTGTACAAACACAGTATCGAATGGTGAAACTCGGAAGCGTACTATCCTCTGCCTATCCCTTGTTGGATACCCCACGTTAAAAATCCTTGGTTTACGAAAAACCTTATTGCATAATTATTATTAATTGAAATATACAATAATAACATTTCCATAAAACAATACCGTCTATGGTCTATGACTAAGTATTCAAAAAAAGTCGTCCAACGTAATGGCATTAGAGACCAATAACAAACGCGAACTTTCACCACGAAGCGAAACACATTACAATCACAGCGATGAATCGACACGAGAACCTCATCCATATGTAACACGTCGATGTATCAATTAACTCCATACATCAATTCACAGATCGATTACGTGATGCCCATATCGTAACGGCTACATGCGTAATGTACTGTTTATATAAAAAATAAAATATTGAATACATTGAACGACTAAAAATCAATAACCAAAGTCGACAATAGAAGCCCAACACAAAAATATGTCAATAAAAAACACAAAGCTCCTGGTAAGGAATTCCTAATGTTAGACCAATCTCGAGAACCGTAGTAATGTAATTTTCGAGAAGATAAACAGACACTTTTCCAAAAATAAAAAAAAAATCATGACAAGAATCAAAAAGGGACTATTATGATTCAATGCACAAATCTCAATGCATGAGTTTTTACAATCAACTAATAATGCTATTCTAAAACAAATTGAAACAAATGAACATGTCTCCAAAATGTTTCTCCGCTTTAACAAACGTTGAGCACTAGAATTGGTAATAGAAAAAACTTTTTAAATTGGTCAGGTCGAGCATAAGCAACTCGTCAATAAGTGAACTAAGTAAGCGACGAGCACCGTCGTGCACAGTGACCGCGGCGCCGGCGAGCGCGGCAGGTTCGCAACTGGCGCTGCGCGCACGCCTCCTCGCCGCTGCTGGAGAAGGAGGGTCGCCCGCTAAGCGTATATGCATTAAGTAACTCGCACGATACAACACTTGCTGCATCTGTTCAGACCAATAATAGACTATGCATGTCACAGTACAAATATTTTAAATGTTCCCCAACTGTGCTATGTAATTTATCGTTTTAACCACGTTTCTAGCCCAAAAACACGTAGCATCACAACTGTTAACTCCAAAGGGGTAGGCAGAGAAGTGCAGTACACTCCCAGGTTTCACCAGTTACGTTTACGTACCATGGAATAGCTTATTGCCA
>DWEC01003682.1:0-10405 GCA_018245735.1 Microceris miodesmiata | reverse complement strand
CATAGGGCTACATTATCTTCATTATAGCAGTGGCTGTTTGCAATATTGATGACCTGCACTAGACGTGCACCGAAATAGAGACAAGGAACAGGATTGTTTGCCTTCACCTCTTGCACTATCTTCAATATTAATCAAAATTTTGTTCTCGTACATTTGAGAAGACCACAGGCTTAAAAGATTTTGGTGTTTTTAACAAAAGGTTATTCTTTTGTCACAAAAGGTTATCCTGACTTATGTCAGCGAATATTTTTGTCATCATCTCCTCAGTTGGAGAGTTACAATATGTAGTATACTTCACACTTCTCCCAATTGTACATTACAGAAATAAATTTCAATGAGGGTTCCACTGATGAAAGTACGACGTGCAGCCGCAGCTGTTGCTCAGTGGAAATGTTTGCTAGTGTGCGGATGGAAAGGAGCGGTAAGCGGACGCACGAAAGATCGTTCAGAAAAGAATATATTTGTGCCATAGAGGCGTGTTGACGAACCAGACAGTAACACCCTGTCACCGATCGCGACGAACAGCATGAGCAGTATGATGGCGCGGCGGTGGCCGCGACGGCGCCGCAGCAGGCAGCGCGCGGCGTCCAACGGCAGCCGCCACTCCAGCACCGACACCTGGTTGTCCGCGTTCACGTTCACGTCCTTTACGGACACTATCACGTACACCAGCGACGACAGCTGTCGAGGAAGTGTTAGTAGTAGATAACAACGTCTATCTCAACATATTTAGTGTATCACTTGGTTTATAAAAAGTAGAGGTGAGGACAGGTGTCTGCGTGTATGAAAATCTCCGTCAGAATGCATAAATTAGATTAGCGCTACTGTCGCAACAGGGTACATTTAAAGAAAAGTACCAAAGTTATTAGGGTAGGATGGCACAGTGGGATTTACTAAATTGTTCTGAAATATGTGAATAGTTGACGTTTACTATGCAGCAGTCTCATTGACTTACTTAAATTTTTCTTCTTAGCATCCTCAACTCCGTCGACAACTACTAAATTCATATCATCCCTTTTTTGCTCGCGACGGCCATTGAAGTAAGTTTATAATGTGCCTAAAGCTAGACACTGTATCAACTTTTTTAAGCTATTGCATAGCTTTTATCGCGGGCTTTCAGCGCGGCTATCGAATCAAGAAATCCCGTAACGAAATAAAAACCTAATACCCCCCACTCCGCCTACGATGCATAGTTCGTGCCGCACGTTTAATCTTATCATAGGATAGGCTAGCGGTTGTCCACGATCCCGCCTGATGGAAAGCGCCGATGCGTCCTAAGATGGACCACGCATGCCTAGTAAGAGCCTATTCACCCTTGTTTTGTTAGACCTAGGTTGTAAGTGTCTAGAAACAGATACCGGCAGAGTGTTCCACTTATTGACCACCTGGATAAGAAAAGTGGAACCCAACCGTGAACTTGTTCCTATATAAGATCCTACTTGGTTCCACAATTTATAACCAGGTGCTCCATGCCTGGCCTATGATTTGAGAATGAACATTTTTTATGGAGATCAGTGGACTTAATAACAGTAGTCTAAACGCCTGTCTTTCAGATCTAGCGACATTACGTCAAAGCGAGTTGCTCGTTACAGATTTAGAAGCAGTTTTAAAAAGCAGCTTGTAAGAAAAATTACTTCATCAAAACATTTGTAAATATCAGACAAGGTAAGTGAAATTAAAAAGGTTGCGATGCAAAAACAAATGATTATACTATGGAAATACAGAGCCGGGTGTGAAAATGTTCCAAGGCATTACGATCCCTATTATGAATAGAATGGTTAATTAGTAACAAAAGCAATTACCTGCAGCAACAAAACAAGGGGAAACACACCGTAGAATCCCAGATGGCGGTAGAGGAGCGGGCCGCCCACGGCGCCCAGCACGTGCGCGGCCTGCACGGCGGCGCGGTGCGAGCCCATGCTGCGCGTCACGTCGGCGCCCGTCGCGTGGCACAGCTGCAACGGGCACACTCGGGGCTGCAGCGCAACGCGCGTTCGCTCGCCACTCTTAACCGTGGCGAGGCTTTGTCGGGTCTACTTCATTAAGTGTAATAAAAATGCGGCAACATGCGCATGTTATTTATTAGCCCCACGAGGCTCATGTCTACCAGTGGACCGAGATAGGCTGATGATGTGATGATATACCTATATGTACCATATTTTACGATGTTGTGTGTACAGTTTATCGTGAACTGACTAACAATAAATCTAGCCGAAACAGGAAGAGTTTGTGACAATGAAAAAATGAAAAACTTAGTACTTCGGCTTCGCATCTTTTGATGCTATATGTCCTGTTACACACACCCACACTCACACCCAACCCGCACCCGCTCCTGTGCCCGAGCACGCGCACGTACACGCGCACACATACACAATATAATACGTACAAAAACTTTTTACCCCTGGTTACGTGAATTGCGTGGACCGAGGAGTATGTAATTTGGCACACTTAAACATAGTTTAAATAGAGAAGGAGTGCAAAAGGCTAATATTTTTTAAAAATATTGCATGAAAACTACATTGAATCAATAAAAAAAAACATTATACACACTACCATGCATTTGGCACACACACGAATATAATACCTACGAGTATACTCTTTCTTTATGGTTCTGAGTTCAAATTGAGAACAGATAAATATTGGGTGTCTTTAATATATAAGGTATGTGTAGTATATATTACAAATACCGTAAATTGAATTAAATAAACCATTTAATAATTACATTCCCATTGTCAATGTCAGACATGAGACGGATGGTTGTCAATAAGTAGCACAGAGGAAAGATTTATATATATATAAGCGTCGTCTTTGACATCACAACCTAGACAACGCTCAAACTGATTTTTTTATGATTTAAGATTGAATTTCGAACGCTACTGGACCACTAGTATATAATAAAAACAGTTTCTATTGAAATGTAACTCGCAGGTGTAAGTAACTTTATGAATATGTTCACGGCAGCTATAGTTTTTGTACTAAAATATTCTTCATATTTCCCATGACAAAAGTCGCCTCATTAGTCGTATTGACTGTCTCATTGGTCGGTCGAGTGGTTTGAAGCGTGACTGTCGATCGGAAGAAAAAAATTAGCTATCAGTTTAGTTTTTCTAAAAAGCGTGTCACACTTTCACCGCGAGCCCGCCGCCGGCAGGTTTTTGCCGCCGCGGAGTTCGTAATTATTATTTTGCTTATCTCACAGTAGACTTGTATATGTCAACAACTGCGTTGTAAAGATGTATGTGTACAACATGTGTGTAAATACATTGTACTATTTACACACAGATAGGTGTCGAGCTGCGCGCGCACCACTCACCGACCAGTGTCAGCATTACGACTATAACTGAAAGTGATCCGTAGAGAGATCTAGCGCTCTACGCCTGATAACCGACTGCCGCGACTTCAATATCATACTCGTATACACGAGTACATGCTCGTCATTACGTATCTTTTAGTTGCAGACGTTCTCATGGGAATTACTGTCAGTTATTGAACATATAGCGTTCATATGACATAGAGTGTTTGCACATTTACCTTAACTTGTCTCTTCATTTAAATATACTGTTTGCACGCTTGTCCTTAGTTCGCTTACTTATATACACCTATAACAACGCTGTAACTCATCAAACCATTAAAGTATACGTACATCACCGATATGACTGAAGGCAGCAGCCAGCAACAGTCCGAAGTTGCCTCCCAAGGATATCGGTATTTGAACTATATACAGGACCTGCGCTGTAGTGGCTCCGGGAAATATTAATACTAGCAACACTCCAGTGGTCATGACGCTCATGCCCACCAGGGGCAGAATAAGTAGCGGCTTCCTCCGCCCGCTGCAGTCACTCCACGGACCCACGAAGAGGAGCACGATGGAGCAGATAAGGGACCCCACGAAACTACGGCTGATGTTTATTCCAGACACGACCATCTGACTGGCTGCCTGGAAAACGTGGCAACAATTATAAGTGAAAAGATACATACCCATATTCATTCTTATTTTTTTTATTATTTATAATAAATTACATTCATTATTACATACATACACATGTACATATATTAATAAGCGGCCAAATCACCAGTCAATAATTTATTACGCATATGAATAAGACGAGTTTTGCCGCAATTTAATGCGGAAACCGCTTTCAGTTGGTTTGAGAATCAGACAACTACACATATACCCACTTAGAACTAGCATGTACTTGGTTTGTTGTTATTACCAACGTCAATAATATAATAAGTAAACAAGATGATCCACTCGGCATAACCTCTGCATGTACGTACTCGTATATGAGGATACGTGTCGGTATTGCATCATCAGCTCTGTTTCTCGACGCCGACGTCATTCATTAGACATCGATACTAACCGTATTAGGTAGTCATGTATGTACACACTAATAGCAACTTAAGGTACTACTTCAGTACTTAAAATATTTTGTATATTTATAAATACGCGCAAGTGTACACTGGACGTTGTAAGAACTAGTACTCGTCGTGATCGAGTGGTGAAAGTATTCGATAGTCGTGTAAATACAGCTGTTCAATTGGCAATGAACACCAACTAGTGAGTCACAAAGAACAGCCACCCAATTCACATAATGAAGGCGCTAAACGACGGTCTGGGCCAATTAGGAATTAGGACTTAAATTTAGGGCTATTGTACCTGCGCAACCACCGTATTTCTTATAAAACATCATACATTTGATGACGATTTAATATGTAGAAACATATAAATTGTTTATTTGCTTAAGCCATTTGATCTGCTTAAATAAAGTATTGCTTGCTGAAAGTTCTGTTCTATCAAATACCTTTTGTTACGGAAACTAACTTAGTATATGACTTCAAGTAAGTCGAGCCTAAACTGATGAATCAATACATACTTATTTAAATGTCTTACCTCAGCAATCCTAAATTCTTCCCCTACGCCTCGGGAACATATTTCTGGAGGGTTGTTTAAATCTACCATGCACGCAGTTCGCAGGTAAAGATTCTGTAGAGAGGTCTGTCCAAGGTTGATGGCCAGCATGGCCCCCACGAGGGCCGGCTCCAGTACAAACCGCCATTTGTGCTTAGGTGCGGGTTCCGGACTTGTCTGGTCTGTATTGGATACTGTGGTAGGACTGGAATTCGAAACGTTCATCACAATATTATTTAACCTATAAGCACCTATTGATTTTATATTATTATGATTACAACAAAAGTTTGTGGCTTTTTCTTTCTGCTACTTTATATGAAATGTGTTATAAAACTAACGTAATTACATACGTAAACGTACCTACATAACGTTAATACGTACGGTGTTCAGAACGATTCGAATATACGAGTAACAATATATTGGTGTCATTAAAAAATATGTAACGGAAACAAACCTTAATTTTTCTAATTCTGGAAAATCTGTGCCTTCACCCATAGTGCAACATTAATGTTAGTTAGTAGATATTATAATAAACTGGGTAGAGCACACGCATATCTGAGCCGCGAACTGTCGCGAGGAGCACAGAGTGGGACCCGAGCGCGGCCGCGGCCGGGCGGCGCGCGCGCACTATCGCGCTCGCTGCACTAGCGCACGATAAGATAGCGCCCCTCCGTTTGCTTATTGAACAATAACATTAGCCAAATAGACAGATAGCTAAGTTAACTGATGAACGTGCCTCCACGTGTATACGGGGACAGTGTGCCCGACAACATGTCCACACCGGAGGAGCCCTGCACACGCTCGGTACTCGACTAGAGATTAGCCGGACAATTTAATCCGATTATATCAATTGGCAGTGACAGTGGGTGCCGATCCAGTGTTGCATGGACATTTCACGTATTCATTGTCCAAATGGCGATGAAATGCTCATTGTTACAATTTAGCTAACAGTACTACTGTCGACACACGGGCTCCGACGGGATCTACAATAGAGTATTTTTGTAATTACGGGTGAAGAAATGAATTACGAATTTCGTAAGCTTTGGCTCAACTTCAACAAGAGGTGTTATGTATGATATCCATGTTCATATTCACAATATTCACAGCTTCATAAACGCCTTGTCTTGTAAGATATGGCAACCAATTCAAGAGTAAATGAAGTCATTTTTAATGCCACCTTGCTTATTTTATATTCCGTTACAGAAATTAAAAACTGGTAAAAAGAAATAAATGAACACAAAGACACCTATTACTAATAAATAACCTTATCAGAATAACGTCGACTCTACGCCTATGACTTGATACATAAAAGCTCTATTCGGAGGATGCTGAAAGCTCCGAGTGTGGGAAAAACATATTGTAGCAGCGATAAGCAACGAGCCGGCCACTGCAGTAGTGCAGGGCGCCTGAAGCCGATTACAAGCATTATCTTTTCATTAGTCATGTCGCTAGAGGGACCTACGTGATGGACATCACACATGTGCGCGGCGCTTTGGAAATTTGACATCTCATGTATTTTAGAATCGTGGAAACATTATATTGAACGAATTGATCACAACCGCACGCTGCCTTTTCGTAAAGAGTTAGAAAATCAATCGTAGTTCGTAGTGTTTAACAAGTAATGCCACCAGCAGCGACCTTGTACGCATCAATTCGTAATTGACGACAGCAGAATTGATTTACTGTAAGAAATGAGCCTGTCGGACATACGGTGTTGGTAATTAATAAGGCAGGAACTGCGAGAGTGCGTCGCAGTCAACGGACGACGGTGTGCAGCGCTCGTCGGGTTTGAGTAACGTGTCTGCCTACGTACATACAGCTAAGCAATATTTTCACGGGCGCAACTAGAGGCAGCTCTAAAATAAAACAGTTGAGAATGTCGGCGGGCGGGCGAAACGCGCCGCGCGAGCGTTGCGTACGTTACGTGTGACAGCGCCGCATCTGGCCTTCATTTATCATTATTTTAATAATAGTGGCCATAAATATTTCGGATTTTATCTTTGATCAAATTATACGTAGCTTGAAATTTGCTATTACCTATTCCAATCCGTTCCTTTGGTTATGTATAGCAACATTTTATACCGTTCTACTAATGTCCGTGCTAATGTGCCCTCTGCGAAGAAACAATAAATAAGCAATTACGATTACGAGCCGCTCTCTGTTCTCCAATAATACGCACTGAAGCGCATTAACAACTATCGGTGGACGTTAATTGCTGCTATCTGCTGCTGTAAACCGAGTTCGAGTGCACCTACTTCATGAGCCGGTCCGCGTCGGGTAAAGCAGCTCCTAAAACGTTCGTCCTTATGAAGTTTTTTCCACTGAAACTAAATGAATTGTACATTAGTCATACAGAACGTCTTTAATTCAGTTGCTTTCAAATATTCGTGGAAACAGACAGCTTTACTTAAAATTTACAAAATTTAATTAAGTGTTGAAAGTGAACGCAACAGTGACGGACTTGCCCCTGAGTGTAGTCTAAATCAGGCGGCTCCGCATTATCCTCGAGTATATCTCGATTATGTACAAGGTACCCTGTTTATTTATTCTTTGTCTTGAGGCCAGATTACATTAATAGCAAAAAACTAGTTTTTCGCTTATTCATGTAATTTGATGTTTCTGCTTAAAGCGGACCGACAAAGTATCCTTCACGTATTTGCCCAACATTGGACAGGCCCATAACTAAATAGTGTAAGCAGCTTGTATTAAGATAACAATAAGTAAATGCCGACAATGATTACAATTAGCTGATAATTACTAAATTGCCCTGGGATACTGCATACCGGATTTTTTAAACCTGTATAATCATATAATATGCAAGTAGCATTCATTTTAACTGAACCGCTAGCGCTGAAGATGTTTGCCACAAATGTTCGCTATGATCCTAATCATTAAAATTCCTCCGCAGTGATGTAACTCTTTCGCCAGAGAACGTGAACAAGTGATGATTAAAATATACACTAAGCGTCAAGTAAACTATTCAGTGTAGGCGTATGTACGTCGGTAGTAGGTAAGCTCACATTCGCTTATAATAAATACTGTTGTTACTTGCAACTAAATTCGGCTTTTGTGGTAGACGAGTTACTAGCGGCGCGCACTCAACCGATACACATTACCACAGCGATTTCGGATTCCTCGATGCGCTGCCGGCTTTGGCCAGCGATTCTTTTAATTTACCCACAGTGCGGATATGTTAAGAAGTACGATAGAGTGTTTGACAGAACGATACAAGAACATACTATGAATAGGTTTGAAAATGTGGTCTTCAATGTGCAATCCCCGTGGGGGCGTGCGGGGCTCATATTGTATCAGAGTGACGTGTACATCATTATCATTGAATTATAAAGACTCCATACTGGGCAAGTAGGCGACCTTCGGAGCCATATCGCAGCGCGAACTGTGCCAACAAATTATATATCACAATAATAATTAGTATAATCCTAGGACCAGCAGTAATTTTTTTAAATAGTAACAAAGTGTAAAGGAACCAACTGTGTATTTTCAGATGTAACCGCAGCGATAAAGCTTATTATTTCGTTATTCTCTCTATCCGCTGCAACTCGTCGCTATCTAAACACTGACTTCAACTCGCCACACCCAAAGCCTACATTTATGTTATTTTCAGACGTTACAAACAATCTCTTATTCGAAAACTGCAAGCCTTCGAAAAGATGGATTTCAAAAATTAGAAATACATTATGTAGATATAAGTAACAGGCACACATTGAATGTTAAATAACTGGCGCTACCAAATATAGATCTCAATACCGTGTTAGGTATAAATAACTAACACTTGATTATTATGTGTAAGTAATTGAACCTGTATGGTAGCGGCACGGACAATAAAATCGTTATAATACTTTGCAGCAGATATTTCCGTATCAGAGCGGGAAGTGGAGTGCAGTCTTCCGCTCCGCCCCTCAATGACATGACGTCACGATATCGATCCTCTCCGTCGCGTCGTTAACGCGCGCTAAGAACGAGTACGCTAGTCCAATGCGCACACTTCACAATCACAATAAAAGCTACTTTTGAACTTTGATATTATGTTAAATTATCTATTAGCGAATACTTCTTTAGTAAATGATCAGGCATAATAAAATGAAGTAACAAAATTACCCAATCGTTCACCGCTGGCAACACTAAGTAACATCAGCGTACATGCGCTAGGTACGTATCGCATTTAGTGATTGTTTCGCGTAAGAAAATTAAGGCGCATGCGTGAAAACATGGCTCCGACCTCACTGCAGGGTGGCACAGGCACGGACTGGGGCTCGAAAAATCGCTCCGACTTTCTCATTTTATTGAGCGCGTAAATAGTAAATAAATGTTGCACGGCCTCAGTTTAAGCAGTAAGTAGTGTACGGACGCTTAGTGGTACACTTACTAGACACGGAAGTATTATTTAGTTAGTTTGCAAATAAATTATCATACTTAATGAGTTACACACGGAGGAGCTAAGTTACGTGTCTTCAGAATTCTGGTAGATATGGACCCAGGGTTCTTTTAGCAATAGGACAGAGTGCGGCTCTGTGCGGTATTTGCATTCGGATCCGCTCGGGGGTTCTCGTACGATTCCGCGATTCCATTTCCAACCCTCGTCGAGATGCCTTCACGACGTTCCAAAAAATCTTTAGAATATATTCCGGTGTACACCCGAAACCAAACGAGATCGCAGTGAAAACGATGCGTATATCTGCAGACGAGCAAAGTTCGCGAAGTGTATTAATGTTTCATGTTATGGTTTTTGTTCAGTGTGTGTGATACTTGTCTGTTGTGCTTACATTCAGTAGTGCTCGGAGTGAACGTGGCTGAACACCAAGGTAAAGGCGGCTCGACACCGTGGGCCCTGATACTACTAACCTACTTACATTTCTGTTTCAATGCATTGCGATGTTTCCTTTTTGTTATGAATGTTACAGTAAAGGTTACAAGATCCGAATGTTGTCAGTTCGCGTGACGCAGCACCTTATGTAAGAATGCACAACATAACAACGGGCTTGTTTCAGATTGTCATACGCCATGAAAGACATCGAAGACGACGATGACTGAGAAGGAAGTGAACAGAATGTTGGGTGAGTGTTTATATCCAGGCTCATTGGCTACAGCATGAACGTTGCGTAAGAGTACGACACAATTCTAAATATCCGGATCGCTTAGAGTCAGAGGCGGGCGGTGCGCCCGAATATTCGGCTGATTGTTAAATATGTAATTATAATAGTAAAATCGAGTCTAGAATATATCAAGAAGAAGCACATTTTGTTGATAGACTTATGCATGGGTAAAATATATGTAAAATTTGCGATGCAGCATAATACCGTGAACAAACCTGTGCATCTGACAGTTCTTCATACTGCTTTGAAGGTATATGTATTACAGTTTGTTAACACTCGGTTCACGTGGCAGGCACTGGCCTTAAACCTTAATAAAAGTGTTGTTGATGATGTTAAATTACACGCAACTGAAATATACTCGTACATGCGTAATGTTACGTTT
>DWEC01003681.1:0-10405 GCA_018245735.1 Microceris miodesmiata | reverse complement strand
CTTTCAGACTGGCTACGTTGGCTTGATTTCATTGAATCGGAATCGTCGCTGGATTTTACTGGTATCTAAAGGACAATCATATTTATTGGAAAATATTAAATATATTTTTAAATCAATATGAAAAATCATACATATTTTTTAATACATATTCATTTACAATCTGCACTATGTTGTATAAATATTAATAAGTACAGCATGAAACAAATAATGTTGAAATTAAAATGACATGAAGGATAGTACTAATATATTTCACCTCGTCAATAGATGTCGCTAGTGTCTTCAAGCAATGTAATAGACACCTGTGGCCTTCTTTTTTCTTACGGTAGGCTGTTCTATTAATGGCCTGGAGAATTTTAATGGTAGTCGGGCTATCTACATTTGTTCCCAACAGCCATGAAAACTTCGGTATTGTCTGTTCTGAAACATTCCTTGGAAACGTTACTTGTAGGTTGGCAGTGTACCCATTGCGTTCTGAATGGATCTGACAGGTTCTGGTCTCTATGTTCATATCTGTCACTTCAATATTAGCCATCTCACGTATTGACTCGAATTCCTCATCAATGGATGTTGTCACTTTATATACCACTTTGTTCTACAATGAAAAATTAGGATCTAGTATAGTCAAACGACGACATTATGAATTTAAGCTATGACTCATTAAATTGTTATTTATAATTTATTCAGTTATTATTTATCATTTAAGCTATTTCCTAAGCTGTTATTTATCATTCAATTACCAATCTATTAATTCAAGATACTTTCCAAAAAGACTTGGATATATGGCAAAAGTGTTTTTAATATACATAATCAAATTACCATTTGACTATCTTGGCCCTTGTTGTCACTTGAGAAGTCATTAGCTGAGCTAGCTGTCGAGGCATAGCTTACTGCTGAAATAACACATACAATTCAGCAAAATCATGTACTATATAACAAAGTATATAACCAAGATTACAAAAAGTATTCAGATGTAGTCCAAAACTACTTACTCTCACTGTTGTCGTCATCATTATCAATGTCATCAGGTAAGTAATGCGAACACATTTTTAGCAGTGATGGATGCATTGTCCACACTCTTAAAGATTGGTCCCTGCCCCAAGTCACCAGTTGGTAGTTAGAAGGCTGGGTGTTAGGTCGCCAGACCATCGTTTGTACTGTGTCTGTGTGTCCAACCAACCTGTGGGTCAAGGTTCCCCCAACCCAAATACCAATGACACCAGCTTGTTCCACTCTAGGTAGACCTCCCCAACCAACCCCTATAGTCAAAAGACCACTTCCAAATGGTGTGTAAATGGCTCTCCAGACAGGAAAATGTGTTTTGATAGTATTCTCTGGTCGCCTTGCATTGTTAATGTCAAAATATTTTATGCTCCCATCATGACTTGAGGTAACTAATTGGTACTCATGGTGTGGACTCCAATCGACACCATGTATTTTACATAGATGAGCTGATATATAGTGTATAGGTGAGGCAGTTTTACGGTAATCCCAAATCTTTATATCACCATCATGTGCTGTTGCAACTACATGTGAGGCCACCTTGTTCCATTGCACTTGCGAGGCACCAGCTGGAAGTAATATAATCTATTATGAACATTTCATTCATTTGTAAAAATGAATCAAGGTTCAACTATGAGAGTTAGTTGTATCTTTATACTGCTGATTTTCTCTGTGCAACTGAGAGCTCCTAAATATATTTACATCTAAGTAATTGAAGCAGTTATTGTTGAAGAGTAGTTTTTAGGTAAAATCTGACTAGTCTACTAAAATTTATTACAAATGATGTAAATCCTAATGGTGAAGCACTCTGATTCTCAATAACTTTATCTATGTTATCGGAGTTAATGTTATTTTCCCGAATAAAATAAAAAAAAAATATTTTTAATGCACTCACCAACCGCACAAAGTGACACAACTGGTTTTCGTGCATCCCGCAAGTCCCATAAATGTGTAAATGTATCAATAGAGCAAGTGGCAATTAGGTTGTGGTCTTGTCTATGGAAATGTGTGTCACTAACCACCCTGGTATGACCTCGAAGAGAACATATACATGTGAGATCATTTCCCCCACGCCATTCATACACATCCACACGCTGGTTGCTCTGGAACAAAATTATGTAAATAAATTATATCGCTATATCACCACACAAGAATTGTGTATGCTATGAGTTTCATACATACACAGGTATCTGAATATATAAAAATGAATGTTTGCCTGTATGTCATCGATGAACTCAAAAACGACTGTACCGATTATTATGATAATTGGTATATTCATATATGTATTTTTCCACGGAGAAGGTTTGTATAAGCATATTAATGCTCATTGATGCCACTGGCCACCTGGTGGCGCTGCAGAGTAGCAACTTCTGCCTCGTTCAACTGATTGTCATGAAAATCAGTATGACCATGTATTTTTACACAGGAGAAACGAATTTAATGTTAATTTATTCTAGTTGTTGGCGTAGCAACGCGCACCGGGTACAGCTAGTACTCAATAAGAAATTCATTTATTTATTTTAAAATTTAAACTATATGTTACATCTTCACACAAAAGTTACCTATGCCATAGATACATAAAATTATTTCAATATATATTCATTATAAGCTCCTAGAAAATGATATTATGTCCTATAATATGAAAAATGCTCATAAAACACTGTATACAACAATATAATAACATTAGACAGATTGATAAACCATAATGGTAAAATGAAGAAATATTTTATTAAAGACAACAATAAAGTCACTGCTACTACCTCATTGACATAATATATACATATTATGTGGGGCCTCATGAATTTGGGCTATCCCAAATAAACATTGGTGAATGAAGCTGGCATATAATTGTAAGTATTATCTATGGAAAAACCCACTGTGTTTGATGAATTTTAAGCTCTCACTTTTTTAATGTTTTAATTGATCATTAGCCTATCTTATCCTATGGACTTATGTTTTCCTTAATAAGGAGTTTGCCATAACACCCTAGCCGGACAGCAGATTACAGATCAGAGTGTTTTCTCATTTTACTAAAGGTGCTGCCCATAGGAAGGCAGGGTATTTATGTGTCTGGGTAGGCTGCACTATATCGCGATCGGTCGCTTTATGTTTGTTGAACTGTGTAATATGTTCAAATAGTGTAAAATACTAATTGTTTCTTTGAACAATATCTAGTAGTAAGATTTCTTGTAAATTAAACAATCATTCATTAATAGACTTACTGCAATTGCACAGAGCTTTTGCCCTGGATACGTCTGACACCACTCGGCGCCCGCAGCATCGTATTTACTATGACGCGGATACTTTTTCACTATGTCGCCTGTATCGTCGTCCAGACTTATGTGCTTAATAGCAAGCCATCTTCGCCCGGCTAACAGTACGTTGTTCCCGGAATAGTCAACGGACATTGCCGTTGCCTGCAACTCTCGGTATTCCCACTTCATTATCTCTGAACTCCAATGAACAGACATTGTCTCGAATTTCCTTACCAACTGTCTGAACTCGCAACATATACAATTTAACTACCATATAATAAACACTAGCGATCTCATCTATATAATCTATTAACAAATAAACAAAGCTAATGTACTCAAACCAAAACCAAAACAGAAGTAATATAATGAAATATAAAATTTGTAGTATAAATATAACCTGTCATTATTGACATTGACAGTCAGCTGCTCGATGTGTTTCTATTTAATTTCCTGTGGATATTTGCTACAAAACATGTGGAAATAGAAAGCAGGTACAAGCTAGCGGTATTTGATGCTAATAGGTGAATTAAATGAAAGTACAGAGATATCTATCACATCATATCTATTGAGACGTTCATAGACGGCACAATTATGTTAAGAAAAGTAAACTTATTATGGCACAGAGTACAGACAAAACTGTCAATGTCAATATTGTCAACAAATGTAGATATAATGATTGTCTCAATAGAAATAATATTGTTAAATATTTGTGAAGCCATGGATATATGGCATGGTATTTAAGTGCGATTAAATTAATTGTGGGATGGCATTCAAGTTAAGAAAATGGCGTTATAAATGTTTATTTACTTGTCTGCCTCGGTTTGCTTTTGGACTTTTTTTAATTTACGTTTATTGTGAATATCTCATATATTATGTTACGCAAATGCAGGTAAATCTACCGTGATAGGACTGTTCTATTCTCTTTTTAATATCTTCATTTTACATTTCATTTTTTTTAAAGTGTGGTTGGCCAACACTTATCAAAGAGCCAAGTGAAGGCTTGGAGCCGGTGTACGCAATGGTGCTGGCTGACACGCACTTGCTGGGCTCCCGGGAAGGACACTGGCTAGACAAATGGCGGCGAGAATGGCAAATGCACCGTGCATTTCAAACTGCCATGAGTTTGCATCAACCGGAAGTGGTATTTGTGCTGGGTGATTTATATTTGCTTATATACCTAGGTCACATATTAACATCATCCTTCAAATTCGAAATAATATTGTATTTCCAGGTGATTTATTTGATGAGGGCAAGTGGTGTTCACAAAAAGAGTTTAATGATTATGTTGAAAGGTTTAATAAATTATTCAAAGTTCCTGAAGATTCAAAGATGTATACTGTAGTCGGAAATCATGACATTGGATATCATTATAGGTGACTGTCATTTCATTTTAATATCAGAAAATAAACTTGACATTAATTTTTTACATATCTTTGACTGTGTGTACTCTATTGTATGTACTGTACTGTATGTTCTGATGTATGTAAGAAAGTTACTCAATATATTATAAAACCCTTACAATGTATTATACATCCCTTTGACTTGCTGTTTTAAGATATATGTCTATTCCATACTATATCAAATCATACTGCCACTTTATAAATTAATGAATACTTTGTGTCTTTAATAAATAATTTTTGAATTGAAGTAAGAAGCTCGAAAGAGAGTCCAGAGCAGCTGGACCTATAGACAGTGACAGATTTCGTAGGTAATCTTGATTTAATTATCTTCTAAGTATGTTTACTATATCCTTCAAATCGTCTTACTATAGAAAAATATTGAAAATGGTAAAAATAGATGAAATATACTGAGTTTACTGAGTACACAAGAATAGTATTTTTTATGAGTTTTGAGCACTTAATACTAGTCTCCAGTGAAGTAAAGCAAATTATATTACTAGAATACAATGTACAGAGAATTTCAGTGAATGAAAAAGTCTATGAATTTTTCAACCTAAACGGTATGCAATAATAGATCTGCTAACTGTCAGATTAGAATAATTTTATTATATGTTGGTGTTCATACATGTCACATCTAAGTAATTTTCATCATACAAGTATTTTTTTTAATTCAATCACCATTTTTACTAAACTGAACTAGGTTTGATTGTTCACATTGCCAGCCAGTGATATTTATTAATGGTAAAAAAACTTGTTGGCTTTTTGCTATGGCTTTCTTAGTATAGCAGTAATTAAGCATACTTACATACAGTGTAAGTACAAGTGGCAAGTACTAAGCATTAGTTACTAAACTTGTGTAAATTTAGCATGTGAGCGGTTCTTATACTAGCATATCCTACTCTGAGTTCTAGCAATTTTAGGACTATGGGTATCTACAGTAAGATTGTATTCTTACTTTAATAATAATATGTTGTATGTAATGAATTAGTAATGACCATTGATAGACTATATCATATTTGGTGCTTCTTAGAAGCCCTGGAGAGATATATGACCTATGGAAAAATATCTGATGTCATTCATTTTTAAGAACTGTTGTGAAATGATTATGGTATAAGCAGGCATTTCTTCTGTGTTGCTAAATATGTATGTAGCTGTGATGGTATCTTTAGATAAATCTACCCTTTAATAGTACACTTTGACTTACACCTACTCTGCATAGGATAACTCCAAATTTGCTAAATCGTTTTGAGACAAAAATGAAAGCACCCCCAGTACAGTTTGTCAGCATACGAGGGAATCACTTTGTGCTGATCAATTCCATGGCTATGGAAGGGGATGGTTGCACACTTTGTTCCCGTGCTGTCAATGAACTGGATAGAATTGCAGGTATATAAGTGTCTACTTATATTCTAAGTTTTGTTATTTTTAAATATATTTTTTATATTTGATGTAATATTACTTACATTTCACTTGATATACATATTATATTCTATTTGTACACTTTTTGTGTAGATTAAAAACTGGATATTTCAAGAAAAAATAATTTATTTAAACCTAGAAATTCATTAGAAATGACAAACTTATTAAAGTTTGTCAATAAATTTGTTCTATAAATTGTCTATAAATTTTGCAATAAGGTCCAATATGCTTTAATTGTATTCCTATTGCAGATATTCTTAAATGCAGTACTGGATCTAAGCTATGTAAAGGAAAAACCAAATTGCCGCGCTATAGCAGACCAATTATATTGCAGGTAATAGAATATGTAATAATAACGATAATAATATTGACTGTCTCGTTGGTCGAGTGGTTGCAACGTTTAAATCCCGGTTCGGGTACTATTAAATATTTCTAAATTAGAATTTCTAATAATGGTTCGGAGGCTGGATCTGTGCCCGGTGTATCGCAATAGGTTCACCACCTATTCCATGCGACGTAAACGTAATGATAAAACGTGGGAGTGTATACTCCGAGTGGGGTGTATTACACTCCTCTGCCTACCCCTTCGGCGATTACAGCCGTGATGGTACGTTTAACAATAATAATACATTTTGTTGTACAGCAGAAAAATTAACAAAAAAACAAGTACACGACAATAAAATTACCGGTCTTATCGCTAATAAGCAATTCCTATTATAATTCTAACTGATGAATTTTGGGAATGCACTACACACCTATGCCTCCTTCGGATAAATACAGGCGTGATCTAAGGATGTTGTGTTATGATAATTATTTTAATTGAATTTTCAGCACTATCCCTTATACAGAGAGTCAGACAGCATATGTACTGAGCCGGACGCCGCTCCGCTGCCGAACAGGAACAATTTATTCGAAGAGCGTTGGGACTGCCTATCTAAGGAGTCTACTGAGTATCTAGTGGAGAGCCTGTACCCTCGGGCGGCGTTCGGTGGGCACACACATCACAGCTGCATGGTCCGCCACAGTTTCGTGCCTACGCCCAATCATAAGATAGAGTTCACTGAATACACAGTACCGTCGTTCTCGTGGAGAAATCGCGTGGAACCCAAGTATTATTTAGTAAGTAGTAGTGGATTGAACTGTTCTTATTAGACGTAAAGCTGTTCTGTTTATACTGTCAGTTGGGCAGAGGTTTTTCAAAAAATCCTATCGCCATGGTTACTAGAGTCTATTGGCTTGATGGAGCTGTTATGGTAGGAATTTATAACGTAAGACACAAGATGACGAAAGTGATATATGATTTTTTTTATGTTCACTTTATAATATAAATGAAATGAAATAGGTATAAAAAGATAAGCAGTGTACAAAAGTGTTATGTTTAAACGGTAAGCATCCAACGAAATGTGCTAATTTCTGTAAATTCAACAATCCTAAGCATACTCCCTTCATCAAGTCGTATCTTCATATCATTAACATGATTTACATCTATGTTTCTAGTTGAGCATAACGCCAGACGAGCTGAAGGTGTCGAAGTGTGGGATGCCCCGCGAGATGACGTTGCTCGTCACCGCTGCTGTCCTGTTCATCGCGCTGTTGATATATTTGAAATATTTTATCAAAACTTTGGACAATTATAAAATTTTGTAAGTGTACGGATTGTACTATTGTATCCGAATAGGTAGTAGTAGTACTTTGTGTTCCATCAGCTTAAAAGTATAAAAAAAAATAAAAAACGGGATAATAAAAATAGCAAAATCCTATTAATCGTATTTGTTTGTGCTATATTTCGTTGGAACTAAGATATCTCATGTTTTGTAAAGGTAGAAGAATACTAGCGTGGTCTAAGAGTCCTTTCAAATAGCCCGCCTCCGTGCCTATAGCGTCAATATTACAGACGTGATGTTAGGTTTATATATTCAATTATCGTCCAATAAAAGTTGTCGATGTATGTTCAATGTTTAGCGAATACTTACCGAGAATACGATTCTCTTAAAGTTGTACAAGAATTTCCTCAAATGGGGTTTCTTAAATTACGTAGGTACGAGTAGGTATTGCCTACTTCTTGAAACACGACCGTCGTTGGTTTACGAGTTTATCATAAAATTGTAACTTTTGTTACAATTAACATTCAATACGTCACAGATGTAGGTAATATCTTGAACGCCGAGAAGTTACGATCATTATAGTGCCTCTGAGGAGCTCCTATATGAGGAGTAGAAGGGAAACGGTGTGGGAGTACATGATATTAAAAAATATTTAGAACATTGATTTATTACTAAATTAACACTCATGGGCATCTGATCTCGAAGTAGGTTTGAATAGAGCCTGTGTTGTACTCAGAAGGGCGATAAACTACAGATGTAATTGTCAATATATACTTGTATAGATATCTTTTTAAACTCTGACACAGAATAGACTCTTGTGCTCATCACTCAAATATTTTTCCTGAAACCCCGAAAGTAATTCGAATCGATATGTTAATTTGTCACAGATGCATTGTTACTCCTAAGGATCCACACGATCGCCTGCAGCCCTGAAGTATACTCGTGGAACCGGCAACAATATCTTAACGTTAGGTCGATATACCTATTTTTAAACAATTGTTTACCGGTAGAAAACTATAACTCTAGGGCAGAGTTGGACGACCCAGGATATATTTTGGAGAGGGCGCGGAGGAACTACACGATGTCATTCCTCCAGCCCCTTTCCTACACCAAACATCTAGAATCACGGGTGGATACCGCTCTTATCTGGTAGATATCCCAATTGCCAGAACGAAACGATTCAGTTCCATGTTTCTTATCCAGTTGACGTAGGAGTGGAACATTCTGCCAACGTCTTTATTTCTAGACACATAGAACCTAAGAGTCCTCAAAACATGGATGAATAGATCTTTCCTAGGCTTGCGTGTCTCCGCTATCCATCAGGTGGGATCGCGGCCAAACGCTAGCCTATCATATGATAAAAAAATTACTGTATGTTTTACATTAGTTAAAAAAATGTACTAGATTGCTCTAATAAGTACATCATCATCTGTTCATTAGTCTGTATAAGTCTACTGTAGGTACACAAAACTTCATCTGATCAGAGCCACTCAACCCGTCCTAGGTTTTATTAATCCAGCTGATTCAAGCTTTTACCTTAAGGCTAACAGATTACCCGGTAGAAGGGCGATCTTTGCTCATTTTAAAGACACGAGGCTGCCACTCGATTCCCTTCATAAATATGTACCTACTCTCAACTGATCATAGATGCCTACCACTTCTGAGAAATAGAGGCGTGATGTTATGTTAATAATCGTAGATATATCAGAGGCTCGTGTGCGTTATTGATCACGTCAGTATTTATCAAAAATATCGTACGTTTCACCAGACGTGACTTTGCGGGTGCACAATTAATCAATCGCTTGTGTTTCTAGAATATCCCCATCCAAAATAATGAATTACCGTTACAGATCACTTTGGTATAGTATTAACGTTTAAAAACAATGATTAATGCATATCGCGTTGAGATTACATATGTCTAAATATTTTTGTAATAATAATGACATGATTGTGAAATATATCTGTTTGGGGCGAATGTTATCGAAATTTTCCATTGTCTCCTCGGCCGTACGATTCCATATTGTTCTTTTTTTAAATAACAATGAGATAAATCATCGCTTATAACCTTAAGACCTTGGCGTATCGCAAACTCTTTTAAAACTGAAGGCAGATTGGAAGGAAAAATAAGCAACTGTATTCGATTTTTCGAGAACAGCCTGGATGCGTCTTGTTAACGTTACAAATGTACGAACGCGATGGAACGCCCGGATCATGTGATATGTGATTTATTTAGGACTAGCCTACCCACTTAAGCGTCCTTAAATGTGGGTAGTGGCACATTATTCCTACACAACTAATGACAGGTCGGTCGCCTAGTTGTCATCACTATCGTCTAGTTAGAAGCACTATCGTCTTTGACAGGGCGTTGCTGATAATCTGCTGCTGCTGAGATTTGTTTACTTAATTATTGATTAAATAATTTATATGTACATTAGTTACACCACTTATTGAAACCTAGTGAGATCTAAAAACGTCACAGGTGAAACGTGGTATAGTATAAACGTGGAGTGTACCACTTTACTCTTCCTATCAGCGGAGGGACTATGGCCAAAACAACCCTTTGAGAAGGCTATATCCAACAATTAACTAACAGGCGATGATGATGAAATTTTAATGGTGTAAAATAATTTTTATCGAAATAAGGAAGCGTTTATATTGTTATCAATCATTCACATACTCGTACAATACAGGTACATTTGTTAAAAGATTGCTTAGTATACTACCAAAT
>DWEC01003680.1:0-10406 GCA_018245735.1 Microceris miodesmiata | reverse complement strand
ATACATATACTTATACTTCGGCTTTGTGCGCCCCTCAGGCTATAGTAGACCGGGAGAAAAAAGCCGGAGAAAAAAACCCTTTGACCCTTATATGGTTCTACTGTTGGTCACGGGTCTGCTGTTAGGTCAGGGCCCTATAACTTCATCATGTTTTATTATCTGACTATTATACTACGTAAATTGCGAACAATTTGAACAAACAAATATAGTTTAAGTAACTTGTTTAAAAACTTGTAGCATTATTTAATATTAAATGTCGAACTTTTTTATATATTTGAAACATCTATATTTCAATAATAAAGTACAGAATTTAAAATCAGGATAGAGAAGGTTAGACAACTTGTTACAACACCTATAAAACTCTTGTGTCTAATAAATACTACGCTCACTTACGTATGTATACAACACACTTTCCAATTATTTTTTGTTTTTAGGACCATGATAACAGCGAACCTTTAATGTTCATCTACATACCTTTAGTCTTTTCTATACATATAATGAAACTGTAACTGTTCGCTGTCAAAACTCATAATGGGAGGCCTTTATACACGCAAAAGAACCCAAAACAATGGATTTTCATTTTGTTTGCTTGTATGTATGTTTGTGTACGCTAATCTCAGAAATGGCTTATCCGATTTGATTGCAGTTTTAACGGTTAGCAAATAAATACGTTATGTCAATTTATGTCAAACATCACGTATAGGTTAGGTTATGTTAGGTTAGATTAGGTTAGATGAGGTTAGGTTAGCCCGTACGAAATCGTGGGCACAGCTAGTTTAGAAATAAAGATGACCAACACATGAATGTGTTACGCTTATATTGAAATATGTGGACCGTCTCTTGTTTGTTATGAAGCTGACCAAATGCATATCTCCATTTGGCCAATAATGAGAATTGGTGATCTCATGTGGCGCCCCGTCATCTCTCGGTAGTCATGAGACCGAAATAACCCGCGTCAGCGCACTGAGGCCCCGATGCAACTCCCGAATTGGTGCTGTGTGGGCGAACACGTATATTGGCCATATTGAAAAATGAATAGAATACAGATAAGTGATCACTTCTATCAATTTACATACGTAACCACTTGAATGCAGAGAAATGAAGACAGTAAAATTATGATAATAACGCTTTAACTAATGTACACACGTTTAAAATCTATAGGTATTATTTTTATTTCGCAATCCATTATCTCATTTTAATTGATATGAAACTGTGGGAAATATTATATTTTAAACTGATGTGAATGTTTGACACAAATAGTATATGTATTTTAGGTGATGTGAAACAATCACATTGATGACATCTGTCCGAAGGCTTTTAAAACGATTTCAGCGGCACACGTCACTCATGTAATTTGACACAAACCATTACTCCGTACAGATATGGACTGGCTTTCTTTTATATGAAATCATTAATAGATTGATGGCTTTTGCTGGACATCATGTTTCTCGTAAAACTTTTTAATGGCTGTTTGGATGTACCCGAATTATTATCTATGTGATTTTCTCGGTTTCGTCAAGGCTTCCAATAATATTAAAGTTTCATGTTCTTCACATGTTGAAGTTTATATATAAATCGAATATGGGGATTCATACTCCAATAGTACCCGAGCCGAGAATCGAATCCAGGACGACTCGATCAGCAGTCGTGCTTGCAAGCACTCGACCAACGAGTCAGTCACTTATCACATGTCGTCGTCACTGATAGCTTTATTGGTACTTGGCTTGCAACATTGTATTATTTTCAATAGTTAGGTATGTCAGTTTAAGTACATAGGTGACGTTAATATGTAAAATAAAGTAATACAATATTATTAAGTCTAGGTCCCATGTTGGATCGCCCGAGAGCAGCAAGAGTCCTGTGTCCGTACGAACATGAAGTGTTTTCTCTACATTCATAACTTCCTTCATGCACGCACGCCGGATTCGCCAGCCATCCATTAGCTAATATTTGGTGTATGTACTTGATAAGATAGGTAAGTTTTGGTCTAATTCGACACCTACGTTCAATAATATTCTATTATGTGGTAAGTGGTTTTTTCGTCATTTTTAATCGGCCACTCTTTTTACATGCCCGAACCATCAGAATATTCCGTTTCTCGTTCATATTTATATTTCCTACTATTTTTTAAATTAACATATTCTAAAGAAAGAGATTTTAAAAATGTTTAGGTACATAAATTTATTTTATAACTCCTTGTAAAATAAAAGCTAATGATATAGTCCAATTTGGACAAAATGTTAACGGTTCTGAGCTATTTTGAATTGGTCAAACAAATCCCATGTCGTGTTCGTCTGTAGCACATTAACACGTCGCTAGGCGGTTGTGACTATTGATTCATAGAAACTACGAATGTGGAGTGCGTTGAACTTTTTAACTTGTCGATATAACTGCTGGACGTGCCCCTCCACTTGGCCAGTTCAGAAATAGGAAAAGAGAAAATATATGAATCACCTGCATAATAGCCAAAATCTCGAAATTGAGGATGTGATAATTTGAATCCGACGCCGAATCTATTTCTAGGTTGCTAGCGTCTATTGAACTTGCGCAGGTTTTGTGGCGTGACTTCGGTATTGTTTATGGCTAACGGTTATTGTTCGAATAATTTTGGCATTAAAAGAACTTCTGCAGTGAACTGGAAAAAAAGAAAGGTATAACGTGTTTTTTTCATAAATAAATAGACAGCACGATAGTTTTCGGACCATGATCAATTCTGTCGAAGCACCGCATTATCTGCTCGTTATACACGATTATCATTCCAATAACATTAATTCTCTTCAAGTTTTTCTTTTCTAATACTAAGTTTGTAGAACTTCTATTCTACGAAACTAAAGCTTCTCTGTGACATGTACATATAAGAGTAATCAAACTCGCTAAGGTTTTGGATAATTGAATATATTGTGGCTTGAACATATGCGTAACTGCATGGAAACGGGTAAATTTTCCTACGAAATGGACCCGTAATGTCTTGCACCACGTACCCACTTTGTGGTCAATCTTTCCTGTTAAATGTTACATTTCAACTAAGGCTATATCTTCATATTCACCTATCTGTACCACTTGTTTTAACTAGTTATATGACGAATATTTCATAATTATTACTTATTTCATTTTTTACTCACATCAACAAAAATCGAACAGAATTTGATAAGCGCCTCTGATGTTTAACACCCATATTTGTCTCCACAAGAGATTGTAAACGGTGATTAAGTTCTGTTTTAAATTTTACATCGAAAATAAATATTATTTTATTTGCACCCAGAAGTCTGCCTACAGCTCGACTCGTTACGACTTGTATCGATTTCCCTCCTACCTCTGTTCTCCAACAAATTGACGCGCATTTCGTTCTAAGATTCCATACTTATAAAATAGTGGCACAGAGTCTATTTTTAATCTCGATGTGATCGTGACTGAGTCGGAGATATTAAACGATTAACATCGTAGCCAATTTATAGGGAAAAACGAGAATGCTTTATGTGAACCATAATTAATTTTTTTATACACTTTACTCAATATGGTTTTCCTGCTTAACAAAACAGGTACTTTTTATGTCCAAGGTTCCTTACTAACCTGCCCCCACCTACATGTTTATGCTGAAGTCACACCCCACGTCAGCGCTAATTGGAAGTCTGAGCTTCTAACTAATTCCTGTTTTGAACTTGTGTACATTCAAGCGGCCATTTATAACTTCCGCAGTACACAAATATGTAATTGCCGCTAATGTTCAATAAATGTGATGATTCTACACTTAATAGCAAATGGACAAGTTAATAAGAAGAATTTTACTATTAAATGTTTTGTGAGTATTTATACACATGATTATAAATGTACCGGCTTAATTCACATGGGTTTTTCGGGGTGGCCCGATTAGTTTCGGACCTGTACGGAGTCCTTCCTCATAAGCTTCCGGCGTTTGCAGCGAGGTCGCGGCGGAGAGTGCGTGCTGCAAACGCCAAACATTTATAATCATGTGTAATAAGAACAATTTGTAAAATTACCTAAACACGCTGATTTATTTTAACTCTGCACGTCTCGCCGCTAGGCAAGGTGAAAGCACCTTGCCTGCGGCAGACGTGGAGCGAGCTCCACAAAGCTGCTCCCATGCGGATTAGCAGAGAAACGGATAAATGGCTGACCACACGCAGCTCACATGTCTTTAATCAGCCTTCAAAGACTTCGAAAAGGTTTATAAACCATTATCCGATCATTACCGATTGACAAACGTGATCTCCGAAAGACGGAAACGTTCGCAGAAATTTATTACCAGCGATTACCCGTCCAAGTGAGGATGAGGGAGTAATCATTGAAATAAACTACGTAAGTAACTAAGACTAGTTTTTATTTTACTAATTCTTATCATGTATAGCATGGTAGTGTTTCCTACGTAGCAGAGCCACAAAATTTTAACTTGGTTAGTAAATGTGCGTATCAGCAGAAATTAAGGCTATCAGATCGGAGCTATTAAGGTAAATTTGTAAGTCGGAGCGTCGGGTGAGGCGTGGGCAGCGTGGGCGACTATGAATCATGAGATGTTATTCTAATGCACTGAGAGCCGCAACCTTCAGCCACTTATTGCGTTTGTGTCTTGTGACATTCCTGCCTGATGTGGGCGAGTTGCGACCATGTACGTCTTTGTATAAATAACATTATGTATAACGGTAAGAACATTTTTGTACATCCACCGCATGCATTAATAATACTGAGGTGAGAAGCGTCGCCAGCAGCGCGCGAAGCCTAGGCCCGCCACCGACACATTCAGTTACATGCAACTTGCAACATAATGCATGATGGAGTCATGAGGCTTCTTAAATTAAAAAAAATCTGTCACAAAAGATTCAAAGGTGCGTTCCATATAGTTTCATATGTTTGTATTTACAAGTATGTACCTCGTTTGTCTGCTTTTGAAGACTTGCGATGCAAGAGACTTGCGATCGAGGCGGAGACCGATTCTCACAAATTTCGAATGTAACTGATGGTGGAGTAGGGCACACGAGTTTGTTAAAAGACAAGTTAACACGTCTGGTGTCATAATTCGTTACTATTGTAACAGTAATAACGATTTCGGAGTTTCTATTTATGTATTGGTCGAGTGGTTGCAAGCGCAACTGCCTATCGGGAGGTCCTGGGTTCAAATCTCGGGTCCGGGTACCAATGGATTTTTCTAATTTAGATTTTCTAATAGTGACTCGGGGTCTGGATCCGTGCCCGGTGCATAGCAATAGGCTCACCACCTATTCCATGGGACGTTAACGTAACTGGTGAATCGTGGGACTATAGTACACACTACACTCCTCTGCCTACCCATTCGGATTACAGGCGTTATTTATACGTACTTTTGCCTGTGGAAATTTTATCGCTATGGTATTATTTAAAAATTTGCACATTTTTCTGGCAATATTATAAAATTTTATCGACTTATCAACTTGAAGATAAATGTGTGTACGATAATGGTTTACAACGTACATATTTTCGAGCTCGTGAAATAAATAAGAAAGACTGTACATTGTTGGCAGATTTCTATGTTTTTACACCGTAGGGCTATGCAATATTTAATTAGTTGTATGATTGTTATATTATTAAAGTTTATTCGCATGATTAATATGAGGAAATGACTATTTAGAACTTAATGGAAATTGCATGCTGACAGTAGCCAAATACATATTATGGACCCTCTTTAATTGTAACCCTTTGTAGGTATACCCATATATACTCCAATATGTAATTGAATTTAATACTTGTATTTGTGCAGTGGCTAGCAGTAAACAAGCAGAGGGATGCCGATAGTCTATTTAGTGACCGCCCGTAGCGTGACCGTAGTTTTCGTAAGTTGTCAGGTGCAACGAACGCTGTACTACTCATTAAAGCTACCTGACGATTAAAACAATCTCAGAGACTTAGGAATGACGGCACCAGATCCGTCCGACTGGCTAATGGAGTAGGATAAAAACTGGATGTAACCGGCCACGATGGTGAGCGAACCAAAAAGTAGACGCATTCCATTGTTGATTGGAACCGACTCGCGGTCGCTTGTTACACTGGGAAAAGTCGCATTGCGGTGAATTCCTGGAGCGGGCAACAATTTATTACAATAGTCTGATAATAAAACGTAAATAGGCGAGGATTACAGGTAACAAAACATGAAGAATTGACCGATATTTTAAAAAATGGCCTGGATTGCAAAAAACATAACTAGTGAAAAGTGTGAGTACCTACTCCACTGCCTAACCTTTCAGGCAAATACAGGCATGGTGCCTATTAACGTTATGCCATACATGAAAAATAGCTTTGTGGAGAAGTTGCAACCTTTTGTCTTCTCTGAATCTGAAAAGTTTTCTGCGTACCAATTCTCTGTTTACTGAAGCACAAAAGATTACAATTTTGCTATTAGGGCCTGTGTCTGCAGACAAAACTCTAAAAAAATATAAAAGTTCAAAGGCATATCTTTATCTGACGCATCTAAAATATGTCCATCTCTGGAATATGCTGATTTGATGAACGACTATGTCTAGGTTAAGCCAATAGTAAGCATTCGACGCCAGATTATTACAATAAGAAATGTTTCAAACAAAGTTAGTAACATTATAAGATATATTATATATATTATATAATATACATTATATATACATATTACATATACATTATAATATATATATTATGGTGGTGTACAAATAGCTAATCCACAGTTGGCAGGGCGCGGGGCGCGCGGCGCAATCAGCGCCGTTCCCGTGAGAACGCGGCCGCCGCCGCGCGCCCGCAAAGGTCAAACACCGAGATACTTTTGCCATTTTTGCTAGGACATGTGTGCGTTTTGTGGCTTTCCAAATTAAAATACAATTATCATTCGTATTTTGCTATGTCCATCACCATATATTATATAACAGACACACTTATGCTTATTTAGTTAACTAATATTACGGTTATCACGGACCTGTAAACTTACAAACCAACTCGCGCTAGAGGATGCGCGTGATCCAGCCATTTGTTAAACTATAAAATTCATAGTCACCATCCATTAAGAAAAGTAATAGATTGAAACATTTTCAAGATTCTCAGTAAGCACTAAAAATATAGCTCGCTTTTTAAATGTACATATTTACATAGTAACCTCAGACCGTGTTAGTACTTACTACGGTACTGAGCTGAGACATACCTTTACAATCAGCTCTTGTTTTCCTGTTCCGTGTATTTTTGTTTATACATATTTACTTATCGCTCGCTATTATTATATTTCATTATGATATTTCAACAAATACGACCAACTTTCGTTCATATAATCGAGTACTTAGAATGTATAATATGACCGTAATGGGTTTTTAACCAATTAACTAATTTTATTTTAACGACCGCAAGCACGTTATGTTAATTTAGGGCGAGTCGTCGTCCCTTAATAGCCTGAAGGACGGTCAGAGCTGCATTCCATCGCTATATAAAACGATTTACTTTTTGCTTATAACCAACATTACTCCATTAAGTACACGGTGCAAGAATGTAAGCTTAGAGTATTATCAGCGACGTCCATAACATTAGCAGTGATGGAAATATGACGACAGAGTGGGCAGCGCTGGCCACGTGTGCCAAACTTATGTCACATTTCATTTAGTACCTCACATATATATTTACCTTTCAAAGAAAGTCTGAGTTTGATTTTGTTTGTAAAAAATATACTTCTCAGATTTTTGTTTACTACACTTCGATCTAGTTAATGCGGATGCATATCTGTGTGTTGATTTGTTACGGTGATCTTGAAACTTTTGATTTTATCGGGCGGAGAAAAAATACATCCCCCGACCCCATGCCATAATACAAGGATGTCCTAAGAAGGAATTACACCCGGCGCTGGCAGATCGTGGTACGAGTATGGGTCCGTCTGCCTAGGCCCGGCTTAATGCCCTGACTACCAAGGAGCACCAGTGAGGGCGGTGAGAGAAGGCGTCCTCTGCAATCCTCAACCCAAATGCCCAGCATGGGGATTATAGTAAAGAACATTTGAAGGAGCCCTTTATAAAGTACTGCACGTAGATAAGCTGATGATGATAATGTTAATTTTGATAAACTTTAACACTGAGATAAAGCTATCTCTGTAAGCTTAAACGAGATTTGAGGGAAACGCTGTCTAAATTTGGTCAATGACAATTCTTTCTTATCATAAGAAAAGTTTAATTTTATAGAAAACAGACATTAAATATATACATATAATAAAACTGTAAATGATCGCTGTCTGTACATGGCAAATATATTTTAAAATTCACAATGGGGGGCCTTTATATACGCAAGAGAACCCAAAACAATGTTTTTTTCATTTTGTCTGTTTGAGTGTACATATGTCTGTATGTTTGTGCACGCTAATCTCAAAAACGGCTTATCCGATTTGCCGACCCACAATATAATTCTGAAAACTGCATTCATGTAGTTTTCAGTATCAAAGAAGTTATGTTATATTATGTCAATCACACGTGATATGTATCAAGAAAAATAGAGCTGAGATCTATATAAACAATCATCATACCATCGTATTAAATAGGGTTCAGCTTTGGCTGGAAAGTTAATTTAGGTTAGGGTAGGGTGGGTTAGATTAACCCGTGCGAAGTCGCGGGCACAGCTGGTTATAAATGAAATACTCTTTAAGGGGTTATGTAACAGGTATAAAAATAAAAAGGTTAATTATTACAAAGAAATAATTTAGTTACAAAGAAAACAAGCGATAAATAAGTACGCCCTTGTATCCCTTACTATAAGGTGTTCCAAAAGCTTAAATAAATAACTAAATAAATATTGAGAAAATGGTCTTCCATTTTCTCATATTTATATTAACCAACCCCATCACGATTTTGTAGTTCTTCTTTTCTATGAAATCCCGGGTTCGATTCCCGGATCGAACACTACAAATTTTTTTCTAATTTAGAATTTCTAGTAGAGGTTCGGAGTCTGGATATGTGCCCGATGCATGGCAATAGGCTCACTACCTATTTCATAGTGGGACGTAAACGTAACCGGTGAAACGTGGGAGTGTTCTACATTATTCTGCCTACCTCTTCGGGGATTACAGGCGTGAAGTTACGTAGATAAAATATTATTACCAATATGGTTTTATCGATATTCTTTTAAATAGTGACTTATCCTATAGTTTCTCCTATATTATATGCTCTTAAAGTTCATTGTAACCTCGTGTGAAAATATTAAACAATGTGTATAAAGAAAGATGATTCTTAAAGAAACGGCTCAATGAAAGAGTCTAGTCTATAACCAGCTAACGGCGACCCTCTTCGTCGCTCGCTCCGTGCGTCCCGCGTGCAACAAGGGGGAAGCCGAAGGTAAGGCCGCAGATCTTACATGAATAGCCGGTACGTTCACATGCTGCATCCATTCAGGCTCCTTCACACGGTCAAAGACGACAAAAAATAATACAAAAACCGTTACGCTCATGAAAAAATGTTCCCATAACTCTTGAATATCCTCATTGACTAATCTGTATAATGTCTTTTTGGTTCACTGAAAATGTCAGTGTAGACGACACGTGCACTGCGACCCGCCTCTTTAAATATCTGACTCCCACGAGAATTTCGAGAAAAATGTTTTTTAAAGATTATGTTCTTAAAAGCGGGTGAAATCTGTGAACCCGCACGTAGGCAGGGTGGTGGGCTGTGGGTTTAATCATCTAATTATCAGAGGACATTCATGTTCGACGGAGAATATTAAGACTAATTAATGCGCATAAGAGGGTGTTATAGATGACAAAGATGATGTACATCAATATTACCATTATATTATAGGGAATAACAACATTGCACTTGTTACAAAGGGCGTCAATACGTTGTTACCTGAATCCAATACGTCGAACTAAATGGTGTTTCTCTTTCATTGCTTATGTTACGAATAGTAATTGGCTTATAGTGCACATTTTTGTTAAGCAAAATTTACGTACATAGATATGGATCATAAACTACGATTATACTTTAAACTGATGGAGTGTATAAAATAATAATTTGTACTTCGACTTTTTATGAAGCTTTGCTTTGCGGAGGGTACGGAACACGTGGGCCACAAATGTGCGTGGGACCATACAACATGTTCCATGAATGAAACATGTTACTTGTGAGATATGAGACCGCGCCCTCTATCTATTCTTATGATTCACGGAATTAGATAAGAGCGACATTATGGTGACGTCCGGCCCGACCTCGCGTAGCTCCGAACCGTTTGGATAACACATGTGACGAAGGGCCGATTGGCACTAAGAGTACAATGAGCATGCATATGTCGATATGCGATCAGCGTGACCGGCGCGAGAGTCACAAGTAACAGTAAGAACAACCTTGAATACCTCGCGCGGTATGCCGCTGAGAGCGTCGCGGCTGCGGGATACATTAAGCTATCATAGCATCAACGCGCCCGTCTGGGCGGCATTC
>DWEC01003679.1:0-10408 GCA_018245735.1 Microceris miodesmiata | reverse complement strand
CTCATTCAACGGAGGTGGTAGTCAGGTTCCTACTAAATGCAAGTATATCGAGAAATTCTATGAAACTGCTCAATAAAATCGTAGTAAATCTTCTAAAAATATTTCACCGTAAAAAAAATTGCTTGATTACATTTTAAAAGATAAATATACCCTTTAATAATAGACAAACCGAAGTCATTTAATAGGAGACCCAAATTTTCCAATCGACTCGCAAAGACAGCGCCTCCTGGTGGCGATAGATGTATGTTAAATTGTAAGACGACAATGACAACATTTCGAAATTCAAAAAAAGACTCCAAATTTGCATAATATTATAGCCTACATTATACTAATAGATGTCACGATTACTTTATCCATGGCAATAATGACGGTTTGAAAAAAAGTGTTAAATAAACAATTAATATAATAATTCGTCAACATTTTGGTCAAGAGAAAATCAAAGCGAATTTATTCCAAGGCATCGGACAAATATCAAAAGCAGTTTTCTACTCGTCAGTATTTTAGTAAAATCTTTAAGTTATCACTTTCAACCCCTTTATCATTTTATTGCCGGACACGGGTTTCTTCTCAGAACGAGAAGAATAGCTGGCCAATCGCGGGTTCGCAGAGTGCCGCCGTGATCTTTGAAGTGCCACCGTTAATAAAATTTCTGCGGTGCTCCACGATCCTTAAATAGTTAAGCAGATCTACGTTTAAGGGAGCTACGCATCCTTCTAAAGTTCATCTTTCAGTTCTATTACCCTTGGTTTCAACAGATACCATTATCTTTAACCCTTTTATTCCACCATTTGATATAAGTCCCCTTTGAGGACATAGAGACTCAACACCACAGTCTACTAAGCTAAGATTATCTAATTTAATACATTTCATACGAATTTTCCCTAGGATCATTTTCCCTAGCAAAATACTTCTCCCACTGAATTAGACAGAGCTTTATAAATAATCTTCCTTGGTTTACTATTTCTGCACAGTTCCAAACATAAACGTTTATTGTGACTTAACCACGTCCTAAGTTGGAAACAAACTCTGGTACTGCGGATATTTGGCACTCGGTACTTTCTGCCTATCCTGCAAGGAACCTGGCGTGACGATATAGTGACTCATCTGGCCGTTGGAAATCAACCCTGTTAGTACATATAGTAGTTTAAGTATTAAAGACTTGTGGAAGACGTTCCTTCTTCACAATGACGTGGCTGAGTGGGCAATTACCCATAACGTCTAAAATCTTCAACTCATCCACAAACCGTTAAGAAAATTCATCATTCGCTTTACTGACGTAATTCACTGCATTTATAAGCGCCCGTGGATCCAATGGTTAATGAAGCTGAATACCAATCAACGAGTTATGGGTTCGATTCTCATATAGCACAAATGTTAATGTGACGAGCATGCGTATTTATTCCGTGTATGTTTGTAATACTGGCTATAGACCTATAATATTTAACGGTGGATATGCTATCTTAGCTCATTAGCTGTCAGCTTAATTATTTCAGCATATTTTAAGATATTGTCTAAGTTTCAATATCGTGAGAGTTTCATTATCTTTTTCCCGTTACGACCAACCTTCATCATCATAATCATCATCAGCCCGCTTATCGTTGCACTATTAGACACGTGCCTCCTATCAGAATATGAACGGTTAAGGCCATGTACTGCCACGTTGGTCAAATATTGATAGGCAGAAGCTAAAAAAATGGATAATCACAATTAAGTGTTGCACATTTACGACATCCTTTCGGATAAACAATAAGACGCTATATACCAAGTGTGTACACTGAGCGGCGCTGCACCAGCGCCTCGCTCCGCTGCGCCAAGGCTGCCACTTCATTAATCTCAGCATGTTGTTGATTGCTCTCGGTGACCATAATGTCTGAATTATCGCGGACTGTGAATTTGACGGTCTGCGCAAGGTTCCAGGTAGAAGCTGGATGGGGCAAGCGATGGCGCTCATTAGCGGGAGCTATGTCTAGCAGTGGACTGAGATAGACGAATGATGGTGATGATGATGTGTGACATTGGAGCAATGCTTATAAATATGTCTTTTAATGAAAATATTGTCTATACCGTTAGTTCAGTGGTTAGTTTGCGTGCTGAGCTAGGAATCGCGGGTTCAATTCCCACCCAGGATTTATTTGTGTCATAAGCACAAGTCTAAAAACCACTAATGTATATATTTACATACACATATGTTAAGTTTTTTAATCAATCAAGGAATCAATTTGACTCCTTATCATATTTTTGGTATCAACCCCTAGAAAACCGAAATGAGGTCGACATAATATATTACATAACTTAGTGTCTCAAAAGTAGCATTTAACTAATTATAAATGTGCCGGGTAATTCCCGTGCATTTTTCGGAATGGTCCGACTAGTTTCGGACCTGTACGATATACGACACTATACTACGTTCTCATTTTTAAAAGTCGTCCGGTCTATAAATACGATAAGTAATTTACAAAATTTTACTTATCATTCAAAATCTAGTTAATAATAATGAAATAATAATAATAATGAAAAACAATTGTATCCGAGAAAACCGCGGCCCTCGTGGTCACCCAGCGCGCTATTAATTGGTATCTCAAGTAATTACACTAATTAAATTACTCAGAAAACTAAAGGCTTGCACGTTTAATGCACTGACCCGCTTTTGTTGCGGCGAACGCAAACAAAACGTTAAGAAAAATTACCACTTTAATACATGGAAATAAAATAACATACCATCACGCCTGTATTACCCCGAAAGAGTAAGCGGAGGCATGTAGAACACTCTCAAGATACATCTATTATAATACATATATCACCATGGAAAATGATAGAGTCAGCTTATATGGAGTCAGCTTATTGCCATACAGCGGATACAAATAAATTAGAAAACAAATTATTTATCCACTTGTTACGTAAATATCCGAGTGGCCTATATTTCTAACCCTTAGCATCCCTATCGCTTCTCTAGTGCCAACAATAGAACAATAAATGGGGATGATGATGACTGACTGTGTAAATCTAAAAAAGCATACAATAAAGGACAATTATCATATATGTGGTTATCATGAACTTTTGTTGTCTGTATATTATAATCTATATGAACAAAAGGTCTGACTTAGTCGACTGTCTCAAAGGGCAGTTGCAAGCGTAATGGTTGATCAAAAGGTCACAGGTTCGATTTCCCGGGTCGAACAATTTGCTTTTGAGTTTTCTGTCTTAAAATTCCCGACGATAGTACGAAGGCCGGATTTTATGCCGTTGTATGCCAATAGGCTCGCCCCCTTCCATTATGGGACTTATAACGTAACTGGTGAATTACCGGAGTGCATTACACTCCTTTACCTACCCCTTCAGGGAACTACCGTCGTAATGTTATGATATGCACAAAATTATGTTTTTGCACAATATATCGTACAGAACGCTCCGTACAATGTATCTGTATGTTACTCCTATATATTAGTTATATAGCTAATATTCAAACACAATTGAGATTTAACATTAACGTTTTATTGACAGGTAATCGATATGTACAACATTATGGTTAACCAAACTATTGAAGTTTGAGATATAGCACTAGGTCACTGTTACTGACCGTACGAACCGTGTTACCGGCCGTGTTACCGACCGTGTTACCGACCGTGTTACCGAATTGCGATTATTGTGTTACACTTGTACCGTATGTGTTGTGGTTACGGTTGATATTGTATCTGTTCAACCTTGAAACCGTCTAATAATTTACGCGTTAGCTCTACATCTGGTCGTTGTGGAACAAGAATAAGGGCAAAAACGTAGTAGGTTGTTTACACATAATCCGTTTTGTTGTTACTTGACGTCTCTTAACTGTGCATAAATATAAATAATAGTAATAATTATTGTATTTATATCCACATATGTTCATCTGATCCCCGAATAGACACTTAAATTGACTCAAATTCATACTCATATTGAGTACGTTATCAAAATGTATTCTACCTGTTAGATATCTATGAGTATACTCCTATTCACTCCATTATCAAAATTTGATCGAAAAAAATAATCATATAGTCGAGTAGATTGAGTTCAGGAAGGTGAGAAAAAAAAATTAAAGAAAACTTCTAGAAAATACTGCTTTTAAACAATAGTTCATTCAAATTATTACTCGGTAGAAAAATCGCCATCAAATAAAAATACTTGCTTGGTACATTAATAATACAGTTGTACGTTGGTGACATGTTAAATAAAAAAATTAAAACTAACAAGGGTCTGGCCTTGAAACGGAGAATAAAACAGCAAAAAGGTGTGGATGACAAAACTAGATTTTCAAAATGGCCGCCCGATCCGTATCAAAAGGAAAATAAAGAATAAAACTTTTATTTATGTTGTACTAGAACTAAGCACACAATTCCCAGTAGTGGTTCGGAGTATGGATTTGCAACCGGTCTATGGCAATAAGGTCACCGCATATTTCATTGTGGAATACGTGAAATATGTATAAACGTGATGTTATATAATAACAAAAACAACGAAACCTTTAATGTGCAATGAAAGAATAAAACAAAGCAGAAAAGCAATAACCCATCGAATATACATACAACAAAATATATATATATACACTAAAGGATAAATCTTTTATAACGCTAGAAAAAGAAAAAGCTCAACTGAAAGAAACTCACTCTGAGTACGTGACTTGAACGATGGAAAAAATCTTAGTTGTCCACACAAGAGCACCCAATGTAAGATGACGTCAAACGCGACTATAGAGACCATTGAAAAGATTTAAATGTAACACTCCGCTCTGGAGTATTACAATTTCTTAAGTTAAAGAATTTTTGTTAGACATGTGGGTGTGTCGTAGTCATGCCTAAGACACTGAGATCCCTAATTATGACATTCAGAATACTAGTACTTCCTTTAAAAAAACTGTTAAAAATCTTGTTGGTTCATATCACCAATGAGATAATTGGAGGATTAGGCTACTTCCGAAAAGATCCTCTAAAACTAGTTAAAAATACCATCATAATTGGTTCATCCTTTTAAGAAAATCCCTACGACAAGTGAAAATCCTGTGAAAATCGATAATTCATTTTTAAATTAGTACAAACAAACGAAAATACACTGACATACCGTATCATTAAAAAAGCCTATGTCGACATCGCAGACAGACTCTATAATTGTATTCATATGTATAGAAGAATTAATTCAGATATAACCTCCCGTATATCGAGAATAAGGTTTATCCCGGGATACAAGGAATTCTTGCGCAGTCTATCATAGTATGACTAACTAGACGATTCGAGTGAGTGAGATTCAATGCTATAGTTAAAACAGAACCAAACCAATAAAGCAAGGAGGAAGGATGGTTTAAATGAATACATTTTAAACGGGGATTTACTTTAGTCATTGTGAGAGCTAAATTGTCTATTGACATAGTACGTTACAGACTAAGAGCGCTTACGTATTATCCGAAACGTTATCAGTTTCCGGTTTGATTTTCCTTCTATCTCTATGCATTTGTCTTTAGTTATGTATCTACATATTCCGTATTATATTCATCTGAATATAATACGGAAAATTAATTTATGTATTCAGTGGCATTCTAAATTTGAATTTAAATATGAAGCGCTTGTAACGGGAAAAATTAAACCACAGGTGTTCAACAATTTATTCTGTTTAAAACTTTCTTAGCTGTAAAATTAACGTTTAGATAAAATTAAATCCGAAGTGTGAGGGGTTTAATTTCATAATGTTCTCTGAAGTTCAAAGTTTTTAGCCTGTTGTGGCTCTAGCGTGGTAATCTATGCATTTAGCTATTCACTTCTGATTCTAACTACGATAATAGTATGCATTTTTCATTTTCTATAGCCGTCTATGCTACATATAATTATTTATGAAATCTGTTTGCATAACATATTATATTGTTTATTTATGAATATTTATGGGTAAATCGCTTTTACTGAGCATACGGTATCCGACTAATTTTTAACCGTACGACCCCAAACGTTGATGAATGGTGTAAAATAATTAAAAATAGTATCGGATCGGACAGTGTGCAAAGGCTTTAAATCAACCAAGCATAACAACTAGCAAATCCACATCGCCTGGGTTTTCCAACGCATATTATCTTTGTTCCTTCCCTTTGAGATGTCAAATGAAAAGTTTTGCTGTCATATGTCAGTTTGCAGAAGTATTCAAATAAACCGCTTTATCCTTTTCACGGTCAACGTGAGGCTTAAAGATAATTATAAATTAAAATAAATTTATAAACATTAATACGTATCAATTGTTTATATAGTCGTTTAGCAAAATTACCGGTACCGAAATGATTGATTCAAGATGGAACTAACTTATCAATAAGTTTTTTGTATGTATGGGAAATAAATAATGCCCTTGTAACATAACTGTTTAGGATCAAGAATAATTTCAACCTACTCAGGTTATCTAGTTAGCTATGGTGAAAGTTTCAATATACTTATCCTTTGCATATTGTTAGTTATTAGACATTATTATTATATCACCAGATCTCTTCCGGGATAGGTAGAGAGCATCGAGTCCCAAATACCTCTATCCAGACACATTTGACGTGCTTCGTGCTACGTTTCATCACTCTCTTCATTCCAACACAGGCTTCAGTAATTTAAAAAGAAAGATAAACGCTACAAACAGCAGTTAAAATGACGGGGCAAAAACAGAAAAATACAACAGTTTAGCGCAATTAAATGAGATTTATTGTTCAAAATTATTATTAGCCTTAAAATTCCCCGACGATTGGTGTGAAAACGAAAAACCCAGACCGCAAATATTATTTATTGGTTGTGTTACCGCGAAGAACCTTGTTAGAGTTAGGGAGTTCACTTCCGCACTGTGGACCGTAAAAAATGAGTCAGCCTTGTAACGTCACACGGACCTGTCCGCTCAGTTCGGGGTGACTTATTTCTACGTCAACATAGTCTGAGAGCTGGTCATGTAAATTATCAGGGCATTTAATATTAACAAATAGCGCATCAAACTGTACTTAATTATTTCATCATCATTATCACCCTACTCCCGTCTACTGCTGAACATAGGCCTCTACAATGGCACGCCATTGAGTTCGATCTTCAGCTCTTCGCATGCAACCACTGTCAGCCACTTTGCGTATATCATCACTCCACCTAGCTGGAGGGCGTCCTACGTCCTAATTATTTAATAAATATGTATACCTATTTATTTATTTCATTTTAGCATATAATAAACACTTTCGTTGTTATTGTCGTACATTCATTTTAGAGCAAGATTTAACGATGCGATACTTAAATTGTTAGATAGGGTTAGATTCCTACCCAAGCAGTATCTCAATGATGAATTAAAATGGCATTTCATTAATATATATTTCTAAGTGCATACTCATACAGGACATTTAATACATGTACAACATACATTGCTGCTGTGACACTATGCTCATCGTACATATTATAATTGTTTCGAATGAGGATCGAACCTAGAACTTTCGTTTCAGCAATAAGGGTCACTAACCACTTGGATCAACCCACCGATCAGCCAATACAAATACAAGTACATATGTAAGTGAAAAAAAAAACTAACGAGGTGACCCAACACGATACTGTCGCAGCCGCTCGGACTAAAAATTAAGCAAACAACTGTGTATCTATTAATTATTTGCAATTCATAATTATGAATTATAATTATGAATCCGTTATAATATCATATCAATTATAATTGGTATTATAACGGATGTTATGTTTCTAAGTCCTTAAAAACAAAATAATACTCGAAGTACTCGAGGATTTATGCTCATGTCATCATCATCATCAGCCTATTCACGTCCACTGCTGGACATAGTCCAATAGGATGTTAGGTACTGAGCTCGATTTTTAGCTCTTCGCATCTTTAACATAATATGTTGTTGATTAGATGATGACCTTGAAATTAAGCAGCACAATCACGAAAAATAAACATGCTACAATGCGGACTGTGGCCTTCGATACGATCGACTAAATTAGACAAATGCAGTATCCAAGAGTTTGAAATGATGACCAAAGCCACGCTATGAATTCATAGACTATAGTATTGTTTTTAATTAAATCAATAGCTACAACAGTTAAGGGCAACATTGTAAAGAAGCCTGCATAGCTATAAGCTATAAGCTGCATAGCTATAAGCGTTCACCATTAAATTCTCAAAAAGCATTATAGATTCTTTCTTCTAATCCACACTCAGCTAACATAGCTGTCACTTAACCCTTCTCATTGTAAGAGATCCCAATCCAGCAGAAGAATAAAGTAATGTTGATAATAGGACGATGCATTCTTCAATCAATAAAGAATTGGCAAACCCTGGATGTAACATGAAATGGCAGTTACGTATTTACATTATAACATGATCGTGTCGTGTGACGAAATAGTTCACAGAATTTCATATTGCCATAAGCTATATTCAGCTGAAGTGTCCATAACCATAAGTGTCCATAACCCTGAAGTGTCCGAGCGTAACACATGTTGGTGTTACATGTGCTGGTGTATACTTTACTGCATGTGCACGTGTACTTACTGGGGGTGGGGGGAGGATGCACGAAGGTATATACCGCAATCGGTATATGTTAATTACTACAGAATAACTTTGGTTCAATCTATGATCATCAACAATATTTTAACGTATTCTAATTAAATATTTTGCTTCGTATGGCTATTTATCTGCACATCGAAGTATTTTTATTCATTTGTTATTATCCTGGAGCTTTGCCTCGTTGGTCGGGTGGTTGCAAACGCAATTGCCGATCGGGGGGTCTTGTGTTTAAATCCGGGTCAGGTACTAACGGATTTTTATAATTCAGATTTTCTACTAGAAATTCTCTACTAGATTTTACTAAAGATTTTCTACTAGAAATTTTTAGTAGTGGCTTGGAATCTGGATCTACGCCCGGTGTATGGCAATAGGCTCACCACCTATTCAATTGTGGGATGTAAACGTTACTAGTGAAACACGGGGGTGTACTACACTCTTCTGCCTACCCCTTCGGGGATATAGTCGTGATTTTACATTATTATGTTGAAATGTTTAGACCTTTTATTATCATATGCCTGTAATCTCACACCTGTTTACGATGAGGCAAGCAGAGGCTAAGAATCACCCATGAGCTATCCGAAAACGAACGTGAATTAAGCCGGTACATATATACATATATATAATCAGAAATTAAGAATTTTCAATTCCTACATTCCTAACAAATTGCTTTTGGGTCTACTACGTTTATATTGGATGCTATAATCACCATGTACCTTTGGCACTAGTCTTTTAACCGGTCATCACTGGACGTCAGCCGTAATCAAGAATGTTGCTGTCGTGGACAACCAATACCGTGCAAAAACTAGCTGTTTATTGCTTCCGAGTTTGTGATTGATTGTACTATGTAGATTGTACAGACCTCAAAATTAATTAGACTATATTATATAGTAACAGTTTTGTATTTATTTGGCATAAATAATTCAATATGTTTTATTGTTTATCCATCATCAGTATTTTGAATAAAATATCGTTAGCGCCTTTCTTTATATCTGTTTTTGAATTTGCATTTGACTTTGAATTTAGATGTTTGGCTGTATAAACTAGATGACAGTTTTGTATAAGCAAATTTAATTATCAAGAGTGACAAATTAAGTTTTTACCAATATCACTTTCCATAAATTTTTATGCAATATTTTACCCAACAATAAACAACCTAATGATTCTATAACGGTAACATAAATATCATTAATACTTGTGTCGTACTAATGCCAATGATAATTTAGAAAAAATCCCTGCTTATAAAATTAATAGCCAGTTAATAACACTTTAATTGAAAAATGACTAAAAACCCGCGAAAATAACATGCGTTGGTGACGTTTGTGACGTAATATCGATTCCCATTTCTACACACGCGCAATGGCGCCGAACTACAAATATCATCTGTTGCGCGGCAAACACTCAGTCAGCCATACAAGACGAAGGTGTTCACGCGTCTGTCGTTGCATTTATTTTTTAGCTTCTTAAATTCTCTACACCCATTTCCTTTCGCGTAAGTTGTTTTAATTATCTGTGATGTGCGGTTAGTGCGCGCGAAAATTAATTGTCAAGTGTTATTTTTCTACTTTTCATTGTTTGTTTATGGTTGCTGCGTTCGTGAGAAATTTTTAATTGATCTATATACGGAAGTGTATTAAAAATACCGTTTGACCCCCGTCTACATAATAAAATAAATAAAAAAACAGATACATAACTGAATCAGAACGAAAGTGTAAGTAGAATTGCAAGGTCAAGGCTGTTATGGAACGATTCAATTTACTTTAACAAGAAACTTTAGTTGCATTTCAATATTGTGGTTTTTCGAGAAAGACGAAAACCATTTTTTTTTTCCCAGACAGTATGGACTATCTATCGACACGGTAACACGGAGTGTAGACAATATACC
>DWEC01003678.1:0-10408 GCA_018245735.1 Microceris miodesmiata | reverse complement strand
AACGTACGTGAGTCAAGCCGGTACATTCATAATCATGTGTATAAACACTCACGAAACATTTAATAGTAAAAAAGAGACTTAAATTACCTGAAATCATTGACTCTATGGATAAGCTACATAATCGTGTCTGTAAAATTTATTATAGAGAACTTAGTCCTAGTCCTAACTGTCTATGGAGTTTCCAAGGGCTAGAGTTAATACTATTCTATATTTTATCAAGTATAATGTTCGCCTTTTCATTTCTTTATTTTTTTTTTAAATTCCTATGTCTTGTTTCATTTATAGTTTTAACAACCTTCGATATGTAATCGTAATACAACGTAAAATCGTTTACGCAAGGAAAATATACTGCAATGTTTTTATGATACGTAGGAGTGTATTACATTCCTCTGCCTGCCTCTTCAGGGATTACAGGCGTGATAACGTTTTTATATTTCTATGAATTAATTTACTTCCAATAAATAAGAATTCATACTTAAGTACACATCAGATGTTTAAACACCGTACTACAATTGAAAAGCATAAAAATAATTTAATGAACTCAGAAAATTATTTTGTTCTTCCTATTATTACTATTATAGCATTATATTTTTATTCTTACTGCTATTATTCTACATAAACTAAATACAATTGTGTCACAATATATGTCTTAGGAAATTATCTCTAAGTACTCGTAGTTTACAGATTGTATGCAAATAATATAAATACTACCAAATTAATGCTTTCAGACCACACGACCAAACAAACGCAAGCAAGTTATTGAAATGTTATTTTCCATCCCTTCCAGGCCCTGGTCGCTCGGATCCAGAAAGAAAGGGATGCAGCTCTCGCAGAAGCTGCAAGTTGTCGCGAAAGAGCAGAAGCTGCAGCTGCTGCTGCAAACAGAGCAGCGAGAGACCGAGACAGTGCTGCTACCGAGTTAGATGTATTGAGAGAAAGATGGGAGAAAGCACATCAACAACACCAGAAGCTGACGGTAATTAGTAGCAATATACTTTTACTCTTAAATATCTCGTGAATTTAATTAATCTTACACACGATTTAATATACCAGCTTAACACACGTATGTTATTGTGGTATGGCCCGGCTAGTTACAGCGTGGTTGTACCGGAGAAACAATATTTTATTGACCTAGGTTCCAATTTGTTACTAACATGTAAAATGAAGAAAACGAAAAATATTATTCAAGATCTTTGTTGTTCTTACTCGTATGTGCAGCAGAAGGTATATTATCACATAATTCAACTAGAGCTTAGTAATAATTTCGTGTATAAGCGTTATGAACTGAATAGGAACATATAAGACCAACATAATCATTTGTTTTAGATGGAACGTGACGATGCTCTCACTGAACTAGAAATACTGAAAGAAAAGCTCGACAAAGCTCTGTACTCTACCCAAAAGACCATAGAAGAAAAGGAGACCGCGCACAAAGAATACGAGAAAATGCTTGAAAAGTATGATAGGTACATTTTGTTTGTATGTCGTCTTGTGTTGGTGGCGATGTCTATGTGAATAGCTAAAAGAATTGTGTTAATATTTTACGCTACTAATCGCATGTTGTTTGGTTTATTTCAGGTCTCAAAATGAAATATACAGACTCCAAAACAAGATAGACATTCTCGAAGCTGACAAAGATCGTTTGGAATTAGAATTAGAGAAGAATGTACATCTGGCAACCAAGTCTAGAGACGATCAACGGAAATTACAAGATGAATTAGCCAGGTTACAAGAAATGTATGACAGAGCATCATTGCAACTCGGCAGAACAAAAGAACAAGAGGAAAAAGCTAAAGAAGACATGGACAGGTTAAGTGTCGATATTGAAATGGTACGTGAACGCTACGAAAAGGGCCAGATTGAACTGCGAAGACTCCAAGTTGAAAAAGAGAAATTAGTAGCTGATAATGAAAGATTGCAATTTGAATATGATCGATCTATGACTCAATGTGGCAAAGCGCAAGCCACAAATGAAAAGACACAAGAAGAGATGGCTAGAGTGCAGATCGAACTGGAAAAAATGTATGACAAACATGATAAAGTATCGGCAGAATTGAGACGAGTGCAGGCAGAGCTTGACAAAGTAAAAGCAGATGCCAGTGGAGCCAGAGAAGAAGCGGAGAGATACGCAGCACGCTATGGAAAGTACCACGATAGCAAAGAAGAACACGAGAGGACTAAGTTGGAGGTGGAACGACTCCGTACACGTTTAGAGAAGACAACGCTTGAATTGGATCGAGCTCGCAAGGCTGAAGAAGAAGTAACCCGTCTGCGCTCGGAGCTCGAACGCGTCGAAGGCCTCCGAGGTAAATACCAATTCGAACAGGATAAGTGGAATAATGAACTAAGTCGACTACAGGCAGAGTTAGAAAAACATCGCGAACGGCAAGATGCAGCACAAGCTGACATACAGCGGCTTCAAAGCGAAAAGGAACAAGCAGAAACAAAACTTCATGAAGCAAATATTCAACTCGAATTGTCTAAGGGTGAGGTAACAAAACTTAATGCTGTTTTAGAAAAGCAACGTGCCGACCTGGAACGCGCTCATATTGAGTGTGAGAAGTTTAGAGATCGCTGTGAAAAACTTAAGTTACGTTCAGAACAACTCGATAAAGACAATGAGAGGCTTAAAGGAGAGTTGCAACAGATTGAGAGGATGAAGTTACAAGCAGTTGCAGGAGACAAGGCTAGGACTGAAGATAGGCTCGAAATTGAACGTTTACGAGACAAACTTGAAAAAGCTATTCAAGCCAGAGATGCAACTGAGATGGAGGCGGGTAGGTTAGCGAAGGAACTGGAGAAATCTCAGATGCATCTCGCTAAATACCAGGAAACCAATGAGACAACACGTGTTGAATACGACCGCATGACTAATGAGTTGGGACGAATGCATGAACGCCTTGAACGAACAATACTCGAGATGCGACAAATTGAACAGGAAAGAGACGCTCTTAGGGTTGAGATTCAGAACACTAGACGTAACGTAGAACAGCAACAAAGAACTTTAGACCACCGAACACAAGAAACCTTAGTGAAACTACAGCAAGAATTGGCACAATCAGTGCGAGACAGAGAAAAGATGGCCTCTATATTAGAACAAAGAGACAAACAAGCAGATGCTATTGAAAAACAAATAGTTAAACTAGAAGCGGACACGAAACAGCTGACTATCGAACGAGATCAATTAGTGGCACAGCTTGAAAAATCACAAGATATGCTTGTTAATTTCCAGAGAGAGTTGAATGCATCAGAGACAGAGTTACAGAAACAACGCGAAGAGGTGCGTAAGGTCAAAGAGGAGCAGAGAAAGATGGCTCAAGATTCAGAACGTGGCGCAAAATCAATTCTCGAAAATCGAGAAAGAGAAATTGCTAAATTACAGCAACAGATGCAAGCTGTTACCAAAGAGAAAGATACTTTCAGGCAACGGGCTGAAAAAGCCGAAAAGGAAGCTCAAAAGGTTGGAGAGATTGAAAAGTGGCGCGCCGCTGTTGAAGCCGAGAAGACAAAGGCTATTGCAGCAGAGAAAGCATTGTCAGAATGTCAACAACGCTTACAATCTTTGGAGAAACAATTCCAGGCACAGCAACAACAATTGCAGCAGCTTCAAGCACGGGGGCCGTCCGACACGCGCGAAGTGCAAAAGCAGCTTGAAGCGGCGCAAGCAGAGGCGCGGTCGCTCGCAGTGGAGAGGGAGCGATGCCAGTCACAGCTCGAGATGCTCGTTCAGGAATTGGAGAAGAGCCAGGTCAGTTGGAGGATCGCCCGGCGACGAGCGGCTATCGGGACGGCTTCGCGTGGTTGAATCGAGTTTGAGAACGTCTTAGTTACCTCGAATCTTTGAAAGAGCAATTAGTAAGTGTGCTCGTGACTGTTTGTTAGATGGTGATGCTTTAGATGTTATATCGATATACATTGGCAAACTCGATTGAACCGCCACCGAGTCGCGTACGTCGTCTGCTTACATCATTGCACCGGTGTTATGAAGTAGATGTTTTGATTTTGACGTTCATACATTTGACTTTTTATTTGGGGCCATCATCGCCGGTTGTCATGTACATTCTTGTTGCATAGTAGCATGCCTCCCACAGCCCGCTGGGCATCCTCCAACCCCTCATTATAAATATTCGTATTTCTTTTATTAGTTTCATCATTGCAGTGTATTTGGATTTCAAAGATCATGAGATTAAATGTTGTGTTCGACAATTGCACCAGACATTTCAAATCACATGCGCACATATCCAAATGCAACTCTCTCGTTATGAATGTGCCAAATGTTCGGTGCAAGGGATATGCAAAAGGCTTTACGTACTTACGTCAATATTAATTTTACTTGTCTCTTTCAGCCATGTTTGCTATCGTTTCGACTGTGTATTTGCAATTTTCATGTTCGTCATGTACATTAAAGATGTTTTTGGAGAACTTATTTTTGTCATTGACTTCGTTGCTGCGATTATATTTTGCCGAATTACGTGTATAAAGTTACGCTTCTGTAATATTAAGCTATTTTGATGACTCTCGTCACTGACTTTGCAAATATAAGCTTAAAGGAATACTTGTTGCTAAATATACATTTTATAATTGTACGTGTTAGTGGTCACTGGATCTTTCGGTTAATTGTTTTCTGACTTAACTTTTTCTATAACAGCTCGATCTCCGAGAAGCGAACAAGAAACTTCAATCAGCTGGCGCTCAGAACGCCAGAGCTGGGGAAGAAACAGCGCAAGCTAAACGGCAATTGCAAGAAGAATTTAAGAAGCTCGAAGACGCAAGAAAACAGTTTGAAGAGAACAGAAGAACGTTCGAGAACAAGAGAAAAGATGTGGAAGAGAAAGAGAAATCGCTAGCGGAATTGGACCGACAGTTAAAGAAGAGAAAAGAGCAAATGGACCAAATGGAAGCATCTTTGAGGAAGGTAATAATAGTATCTCCAATAAAACAAACTTCATTAATATTCAAAATATAATTATTATTTTTTTGTGCAAATCAACCTTTTAATATACTTGAAAAATGTTCTTCTAGGCTGGCGGCAGCGCAGCAGCGGTAACGGACTTGAACCGTAAGCTAACAGACTCACAGAAGGACGCTGAACAGCTGAAAACGAAGCTGACGCAGAGCGAGGAGGAATCCAAGAGGCTGGCGGCGGAGACCGAGCGGTTGCTGCAACTGGTACAGATGTCGCAGGAGGAGCAGGCACAGAAGGAAAAGCAAATTATGGATTTGCAACAGTGAGTATTCACAAACAGGCCAACCAATACTAATTGGTCGCGATTCCGCTAAGTCACAAATAAAGCTGAGCTTTAAAGACTATCGGAAAATATGATCAGTTTATCATTTAATAATTAAAGATAAAATCTTTATTATCTATGGGTAATAAATGAAAGGAATAATGAGTGTATTGATACAGATATTCTATTATTAAATAAACAAAGAAGCTGTAATTATTGCAGATAATTGTTTTTTTACTACAATTACAGTAATGTTGTGAATTCGAGAGAGAAACTAAATCAGCAAATAAGGAATGTTATATGGAAATTAGTTTTAGTAAATACATAATTTTAGAAGACACAAATAAAGGTTAAGGCTACAATAAAAACGCGAAAGTAGAATATCTTCTTACCTGTTTAACAATAACTTGTGAAAGTTTAAAGCATTTACTGTGTGACGTGCAGGTCTGTGAGGAACCTCCAAGCCAAACTGAAAAGTCAGCAACAAGCACAAGCACAAAGAGAAGAGGTAAATAAATATAATTTTTATTTAGTAAGAAGTTATATTATTGTCATTGTCATATACAATAAAAATGAATATTAAATCACCTTATACCTTTTGGTTAATAAAATTTTAAATAACTATTTCGTAATTTGCTGTCATAATTTATTGACTAACAATCAACAAAATAGAAAAGAAACAAAATAATTTATTGTTTCTTATATTTACTTACTTTACTAAAGTGGTACTACAATTTACAATAGCGTGTAATCCTTTAAAATTAAATTAAATAAACACCTACTGAGCTTACGCTGCTTTCATTTTAAGAAATATTTATGGGTCAATAATTATTTTTGGAAAAGTAAAGAATATTACATGCAAAGAATATTACATGCAAAGAATATTACATGCAAAGAATATTACACGCTGTCGTAAATTGAATGAAATACTGACCTAGTTTCTGCGCAGTGCTTATACTTTTATAAAGTAATACTAACAAATACTACTAACGACAACTAATACTAACCAATTTTTCCTTTCATGCTACATCGCAGGCCGGACCGACTGGCTTCCTCAAAAGCTTTTTCTAAGTTAGTTCTTCACACCAAGACTGTCATTAATTTAATTTCCTCTTTTCATTTAAAATTTTTTCTCTAACTGTCGCTATATTACTAACAATTCCGTGAGCGACTATCTTTAGACTCCACGTCTTTTGGTAAAAATATCATCACCTTTAAGCTTTACAACCGCAATTCGTATTTAAGTAATGTTATCGATATTTGTATTGAATATATATTATAAAGAAGTGTTCAGATAATAATAACATTCATCTCTTGTTGATAATCCGAGATAGAACCATGTATACAGGTTTGAAGCTCTTCAGTTATTTGTAACCAGCACACAACTAAGATAATTATTAGCTTAGCGATAATTTTAAGTGATGTTAAAAAAATTAAATGATCGTGTTCAACGGGAATTATTTTTTAAGTGATAATTAAAAAAAAAGGATACAATATTGTAAAACTGTTAAGTAATCATGTATCTAGATAGATCAAGTATGTTGTCCATTAGTGGATATTATCCAGCTTTTGATCTTGTTATGCGAAGAAACAATTGACTATAAATAAAAGTAAATGTTGATCTTGCTCGATATATTTTTGAGTTTTTATTGTTGAAATTCTTTTGTTGAAGTAAAACGGTTCGTTTTTAATTCATTTACTTTTTGTTTTTCTTTCCATCTTTCAACCCTTAACGTTTAGGAACTGTCGCGAGCGAGACAGAGCGAGATAGAAGCTATCGGTGATTTAACAAATACATTGAAAGAAAGGGATAAGTTAAAAACGAAATTGGAAGAGAATAAAATGAAGGTAATAGATTTAGAGATAGAGTTAAACGAATCGTCATTAATTCTTTCTGAAGTGCTCAAAATATCAGACAGTCAGGAGCTCAATAGTATTAAGAAAAGCAAAAGTTTCTTTGAACTGCAAAAAAGTGGTAAGGTAGTAGATAGGCTTGACAAATGCAGATTCACCAGGAGTTTTAATGATTTAAATAACATTAGTGGGCAAAGTACGAATATACCTTGGCAACCGAACATACATAAGCTTACGCGAAAGATAGCTGATCTAACGAAGGAAATAGAGGTAAAGAATTCAAAAATAATAGAACAACAAAGATGTATATCGATCTTGGAGGATGCATTGAGAGAAAATAATAATATAGCTGAATTTGAACAACTGCTGGCCGTAGTGAGAAGTAAAGACGATCGGATAAATGAATTGAGATCAGGAGCAGTGAAGACAGCTTATAGAGATAAGAGAATATTGGAACTGGAAGAAGCTTTGAAAGAATCATTCATGATAGCGGCTGAAAGAGAGAAAGTATTCTATGAAGAGGAACAGAGGAGAATTGAAACACTGCAAAAGGTAATATTTCTATTTTATTCATACATCACATCATCAGCCTGTGAAAGCCAGATGTAGGCCTGGCCTAAAGGGTTTTTGCACATAATCATAATGTGTTAAAAGACAATTCAATTAATAAATTTAAAAGATAATGTGTTAAAAGATAAAAGACAATTGAAAAATGAAGAAGAATAAATCAACAGATTAATGTACGGTACTTCTGAAGTTCATTAATATTTTAGATGAAGAAAATGGAGCAACGCATCAGATCGCTACAGAATGCTTCAGCGCTGAACTGCGAGACTTGTTCAGCTGTATTGAAGCGGCTAAAACAGCTAGAAGACGCCTTGCAGGAGAGCAGAGCAAAGAGAACAGCGATGTTACGGCACATGTCACTTGCTATGTAAGTTCTAATTACTGTTCAGGTTAGATAAATACTGAGTTCTGAATTTTCTTGAAAAAACTGAATGATAGAGATTGGCTTCCATCTGCGACTTCATAAATATAGATGAACCAATGAAATATAAATTTAATGTTGCTTAAAACATACAATATGCATCTAATTCTAGGTACAGTAATAAAAATTACATTTTTATAACTGGGAGTGTCATACATTCCTCTGCCTATGCTACTGCCCATTTCATTTTTTAATTTCTATAAAACAATGAATTGAGGGTTAAAATAATATAAAAGAATTGAACCAATTTTCTAGACAAGACATCTTGGAGAGTGCGATCAGCAAGAAGGACACCCAGATAGCTGAGCTCGAGATGACGGGAGTGCTGGGTGAGAGTGAGACGGCTATGTGCGACGCACTCAAGAGCGAAAAGGACAAACTGCTCAATAGACTTAAGATTGAGGTAATGTTATCCGTGTAAATTATACATATAAATGGTAACACCAGTTTAGGTTTCGGTGATTAGGTCAAAGGTCAAAGGCCATTTTCCCAAATAAACACCAAGATTCTACAATAAATATAAAATAATAACCTAAGCAAACCTAACATAACCTAACTTAACTTTTCCAGAATGAGAAAATAGTGGAGTTTGAGAGGACAACCCCACCGGTGCAAGAGATGCCGGGGTCTTTGCCAGTCCTCACACTGGCCGACGACCAGATAGCCGTCTACGACGACAATGTAATTGTTTGGGTATCGTACTATCAACCATATTGAGAATGCGCGTTGCTTTGAGTGCGCCATTTTGTTTTGATTCCATGAAGATTTTCACGTGGTTTTGCTTGATCGAATCATGCTGGATTTTGGCGTTAGAAGATTTTAAAATGTTAACTTATTCAATTATAAATCGCGTTCTAGAAATTTCGTCTAGGATAGTAGTCGTTAGTTCTAGGATATGTCGCTCGGGTAGCCCTGAATGTCTTTGACATTTGTTCTCCATGAACCAAACATTTGGCAAAACAATGTATACTCATAAATGTGTTGTAACTGTTTAATTGAAAAAAAGTTCCACAAGAGAACACGATAATTTGACCACGTCCAATACATTAAGAGTAAGGAAAATTTAGAGGCTTCAGAATAGTTTGTATATTATTTTATATTAATCATATTAGGTACTTCTGGCATAAAAGATTTATCTGAATATATTAGTTCCCTGTTATTTTTCATTTCTTTGTCGTTGTTTTTATTATATTCTTTTTATTGCCTACGTTCAAAAATGTAAAAATCATATATTTTGGAAATCCTTAAATAGCTCCTAATTTTTTAGTACCTCGATTACAATATATGTACATATTTTGTGTCCTCAATATTTACAAAATTTGCCCGAAGCCTTTCTAACAATTAAGGCTTTACCATAAACTCATTACCGTTCCATTGTTGGAAGTCAGTATCCTTTCAGCATTAGATAAGTTAAAGCAACCAAAGTTGACAAACGCAAGTTGGCTGATTTACACTCCTGAGAACATCTATGTTTTTGTTCACGATGTCTTCCTTATCTGTTACGGGGAGTCCTGTTACATTAATAGCCATTTTATACTCCATTTTTTAACCCATTACATTTTACTAAATAGTTTAAAGCTGGTTTTGTTTGAGAGTGTAAATTAAAGTTTTTTTAATTCCAATATTAACACATTTCACCGACTTGTTTGAAATATGTACATGCAAACTGATTTGCCCAATGGTATGATATTTCAATATAATTGAAAATAGTTTTCTGTTTAATTTTTAGACGGCTATTTGCTAGGTAGGTATAAGAAATATTTGTAACAATTTACTTATCTTCTTTATACATAATAAAAACTCGTCCATTTTTTTAAATAAAGTAGGTTCTTACTTTTATAAATTGTAGTATTTGGAAAATTTTGCTAGACTAAACTATTACCTATTGACTGAAATCAAAGTAGCATACCTACTAAGTTTTTTGGTATATACTGAGATAATAAGTCTATTTGATTTGCTGATCATTTTAAGCAATTGAATTAATCCGTTGACGTAATTACAGGAGGAGGACATCCCAGCAACAGTACTCTGACGATGCAAAGCTAAGTCTAAATGTACCATTGTTTTGGCCATATCCATAGCACTGTCACCCCATCTGCTACCTTACGATCATCGCTTATCACCTTCCAATTTCAAAAAATAACGAATAACAATACTACACCCGCTTTCAAGGACAATTCGCGTTCCGTTACGCGTAACAAAACCAAAGATAATTTCAAACATTTTATGTAAATAAAAATATCATTTATATTTTTGTCTTTCTTCGTTTTATTTTCACTCGCGGAGTTATTTTTTAAGGCCTCAAATTCTATTTAAGAATTATTTTCTTTTATACCAA
>DWEC01003677.1:0-10409 GCA_018245735.1 Microceris miodesmiata | reverse complement strand
TACGATATACGGAGTTTATTATGAACTACCTAAGCTAACCTAACCTAACCTAACCTAACCTTCCAGCCCAAGCTGAACCCTATTTAATATGATGATATGATGATTGATCATATGGATCTGAGCTCTATTTTTCTTGGTACATATTACGTGATGATTGACATAAATTGAAATAACCACTTTATTTGTAAATCGATATAAATGAAAAAACATTGTTTTGTGTTCTTTTGCGTATATAAAGGCCCCCCCATTATGATTTTTTATATATATTTGCCATGTCCAGACAGCGATCAGTTACAGTTTTATTATAATTGTATAGTAGATTTGAATTGGCTTTGTAAGTTTTTTTTCCATCAAACAGATTTTATCTACTTTCATTCTAGACATATGTCAAAGAAAGTAAACAAATATGTATACTTATCGTTATATCTATAACAAGTAATTTAAAACTATAATAATAAGATTACAGTTTCAGATTTTTCTCAGAGACCTAAACAATAAAGGAACATCTGCTTCTAGGTATTTTTAAACGAACTGTCAAATACGAATTAAACGTAATGTACACTTTGTATACTTAAATATACACGGGTACGTTTCGCAATATTCTATACAAAGTTCTCAACGAGGCCCGGGGATTATGACGTCCCGGGAGAAATGTGCTTTTTAGTCGTCGCCGTCTTTATCGCTTTATCTCGCACATATCGCTGTTAATTTTCCACTCTTTCTATAAATAAAATATACTTATAACACTCGTTTTAAATACAGAGAAATAATGTACATTATGTATAAGTTATTGTCTAATAAAGACAAGGAAATAAATATTTTAATTGCGCAGTTTAATTCGATTTTATGAGTCGAGAAATAACCAAAAATATAGATAAGTTCCATCGTAATAAAGGAAATGAGACAAAGACAGAACATTATATGCAGTTTTATTGGATTTTAAGACTTGAGAGATAATGGAAAATATAAGTTTTTTTTGTATAGAATTAGAGATAAGGATACTCCATGATATGCAGTTAAGATACATCGATCTCTTAAGAAACGAGCTCGTACATACGTGTTCAATATGATGGACATCGTATATTCATTAAATATGTACCTACTCGGTCTACATATGCAATATTTATTCAAATATATTACTCTACGATCTGGCACAGCTGGTGTGCGGTTATTGGTTCTGGATGGCATAACCGAACCGTGATAGTCTCGCTTCCAGGAGCTTGCGTTTCACCACATTGTCTTTATATCACAGTGAGTTACTTTGTCGCATACGTTCTATTCCATGCAAACTGTATCGATAGTAAATAACAGAACACTGAAGTGACGAAACGTTGCTTTTGAAAGGGTGCACTGGTATTTTTTTGTTACAAGAAATGCAGTTTTCCGAGAATTGATAACTACAAAGCAATTGCAATTTTGTGTACGTAATGTCATTATGCTTACAAATTGTTATAATGCGTTAACAATAGAGGCAATTGTCGACGTTTACTTTTTATCCCGTCTTTCAGATTAGCGCACGCTTGTTTGAAGGTGTTGGATGGTAATTAATTTTATTTGAGATAAGCCGAGCTTTCCGCGCAACCGGACGTTTGACTAAGTCTATCCCCGTTAATTTCTAAGCCGGTCTTAATTTTAATTTGTAATACTACTCTACTCGGTGAAACGGTGCATTTTTTATGCCTCTACTGAGTTTATCGCGTTATTTTCAAAGCGTCATCTTTTAACTATGGTAAAGTAGCGGGTAGAAGACTTCTGCATGAGCAAGAGTTAGCGTCAGCTATTTCAGTTTGTAAGTAATAAGTTGTTCATAAGATAATTATCTAATGTTAAATCGAAGATAACACTGCATAAGTAGGAGTGTCACTATATATTCGTTATATATGAATTTGGTATGGTGGTATTTGGTATGGTAAAGTATTTGGTATGGTGAAGCGATCCATTTTTCATATTCCTACACCAGTTTTAATCCTCAATTCATGCGTCAATTTTGTTTTCAAACGTGTTAAATCGCACCCTGCTTATTTAAACACACGAAGCCCCGCGTGTGAAATGTTTCATCCCGCGGGTCAGCTGTACATCGCTGAAATAATCTTTGCAACCGTGTTATTTCGACATGCGAGACGGGAAAATATTTATGACACGACACCTTTGACGTAATATCACGGTATAATATTATAGTAGTTCCGCCAGCGTGAAATGCAAAATGTCGGTACTTGGATGAGTCACAGAAATGGAATGAAATATACAAAAATTTGTTTTTATTTTGTGGCAAGAAACTATTGAATTTATTTAAGTGTAATGACATCTGCAATGCAGTGCCTCGATCTTTATAGCAAGATATTGCTAACGAGTGTTTTGGATTTAATATGCGTGGTCGCTTCGGTAAATTGTTTACGGCGAATACGGTTTTAATCACAAACTCTTTTAGTGCCTACAACTGGCAGGCGTCGAAAGCAATTATTTGAAATTGAAACCCAAAATGCGTACGTACGTTCAGTATCAGCAACAATGTAGAAACATTTTTCGATACCTATTAGCATAGAAAAAAGCTTTTTGTTTTATTCTTTTATGTGCAAAAGCAAATGTTGTAAAAAGTTTTTCCCAACGCACCAACATGTGACGCGTCTGGAAATTTGCAGCTTTTTATTTTCCAACCAGAACTGGAGCCGTGTAAATTGTTTTGATAATTATCACGTTTTTCCACAGCGCATAATAATTATCCTTTGGAATAAATTTGTTCTTCGCATTTCCAGTGCCAAAGTTTTTCTGCGTTATGTAATTTTGAAAAATATTATTGTTTCCCTTGGAATTGCAGGATGTTATATGTGTTGCATTATTGAAATATTAAACAGGTTTTATATTTAAAACTTCTGTTTTCAATTAAGTTTCCTTAGTAGGATGATTTTTTTTTTTATTTATAACTCTATTAATATTTCTCTCTGTTCTATTCTATTCACCGGAACTATTTCGTTTGTTTTGTTATATAGTAATTTAAGGAGTTTTGTAATTATACACGCAAACATACATGTTATTACGACTATTGTTCACAGGGTTAGCAGGGACTAAGAATTTAAACCTGCTACGGCACTGGTGAAACAAGTCCTTTTCACCCACAGTCATCATATATGCTCTACTGCTAACTTGCTTGACTGTTTTTAGTTTACAATAAGTAATCAATCAATAAGTAATCAATTTATTTAAATATTATGATAATTTGTAATTAGACTGCATCGTAAGTCGAATTGCAAGCACGAATGCTGATCGAGAGGCTTGGATGTTTTTCTAACTAGAAATTCCCGATAGTTGTAGTCTGGATTAATGCCCAGCCCATGGCAAGACGTTCAATACCTGTTCCAGGATCGTACATATAACATAACTAGTAAAACGTAGGAGTATATAATATTACACACCTCTGCCTAGCTCTTCGGGGATTACGGGGATTATATTACTATTTTATTTATAGTTAATTTTATTTGCGCTCACACATTCTGTGCACATATTACACTAAAATAAAGTTTCAAGGCAAATGATAAAAGGTCCTAGCACTGTACGGTTTTCCTTCAACTATTCGCTTTCGTACGAAACCAAGCCGTGAAATTAGTCGAGCCGCAAGACTTTACAGCCGATAAAATACGTCACTCAGAGCCATCGGAGAATCAATAAAACGTTGGGCTCACAGTCCTAGACCGGGGATTTGTTAGATTACACGCTTACGTGATTTGACAATGACTTTTCAAAATGTGGCCAAGATATCAGCTGACTTGAATACTTATTCTGTTATAAATGTACTATGTTTTATTTTTCTTTAATCGACTAACGAGTTCGATGTGATTTGTATATGATAATACGTTTCTCAACTAGTACTCGTACTACTAGTTATATTCTCAGTCCTCATAATTGTCCATTAAGATGGCATAATAAGACGTACACGTTTATTTCCTAACGCGTTTAACCAGTACGTCTTGTTAAAGACGTTGTAGAAATGTAATAGGTAGATATTTTCATAGCATACATTATCTCTCACAGATATTGGGTGCAAGATTTAACTGAGCCACGCTACCGTATAAAGATATGAGACATTTTCCATAGTGTCAGTTGCAATAAAATATAAATATTGGTCCAGTATGAATGTACTATAAATCCGCTATATGTAGATTTATGTGTAACCCCAGCCAGAATACACATTCACAAATTTCCACCGCATAACTTTACGACCAATAGAGGGATTTAGCTTTGAAAGTAAATGCGGTCAGCGAGTAAAATATTGGCGCGTACCAGTCAAAGCTTTTTTGGAAAAGTTTACGATATAACTATTTCTATATAATACGTATGTTTCATGTGTAATTCGAAGATAGTTTTCACAAACAAACTTCTTGTGATAAAAATAATCGATATAAATAATTGTCATTCTACTGTTGGAATATGGGTCTCCTCTCATACTGAGAGAGTTAAGGACATAGTCTGCCACTCTGACCAATTGCGGGTTGGCAGACTTCACGCACCTTAGATTTTTTTTTCTAAGGTGTAAAGTGAACTTCTTGTGAAATAAATATTTTGATTAAGTAACAGTATTCATTAGATTATGTGCTTAATATTGACCATGACCACGATGTGACCACGTTCAGTGATGGAAATTTATGGAGATTGATGTTACCATATTAGCTTTGAGCGCTTAGTTGTTGATACTGTTAACAAATTCAAAACATTTTAAAAGATTGTGCGTGTAAAGTTACTTATTTAATTATACTTATTAATTATTTCTTTAGAAAAATAATTATTGTTAATCGATGTTTTTATTTACACAAAATTAATAATTAATTAAATTTTCTGAGAGTTATTAATATAAAATATTTTGTAAAACTTTTGGTTGTCGGGTTTTCCTTCATTTCTGTATGTTAGTGGTTTAAACGTCTATACTCAAATATATAACAAATGTAGATTGGCTAAATGAATACATGCAGAACAACGTTTATACTAGATAGAGATATCAATAACTTTAAAATTAGAAAAGGCTTGAATGCACTTAAAAAAAGAAGAGACAAATCTTTTCAGACACTCGATTTGCGTTAAGCTATTACGAAACAATGTCAAGAAGTTGCGCCGCACAACTTTACAGCCAATAAAAGATGTTCGAGTGAAAACCGTTTCGGTACGCCAATAACACAGCGGCAAGTAGATGCCTATCAAACAAAACCGATACAAAAATACCGCTCAGTTATGCATACTGGTTGTTGACTAAATCGACACCTCCGCTCACTTCTATTGATAATACGATGTACGAGTAAATACTTGTACGGAGCTATAATACGGATGCACAAGTATTTTCTTGGGGAGAATGTTTATTTTATGTTTAGCCTGTACAAAACTGACTTCGTCTCATTTTACTCGTATATGTACATGCGCACGTATGTATACCTGTATGTTCACACACGCACTCACATGTACAATTAATATTTTTTCATTTTGTTGTATTCTAATTTCGAAGTTTTAATAATTATGTGGAATACAATTTCTCAATAACATTAAAAGTTAAATGCCCTAGATACGAAATTGACCGCAACATTGAAAATAACCGTATTTAAGCATTTAACAATTCCGAAAACTATAAATAGTTAATTCTGTCTCCCAATGGACTACGACGGTGTAACATGCTAACACAAGTTCTGTACTGAGTTATGTCAAGTGATATCATAGTTCTGGAGTTAGTAGGCGAGTGGGTTGGACACACGACTCGAGAGTGGAAATTTGTTAAACCGAAAAACTTCGTTGCTGATTAAGACAACTGGCTTCTCTAGTTATCACAGACTAAAGTTTACTGTGCACGAGTTGCCATTAGAACTGACAAACTAACAATTAATTATTTGAACATAACGTATCCTGTTCAAAGGAAAGCCATATGTAGAAATACAATAGCAGAATCGCGAGACGTGCACAATGCCTTGAATGTCAGTTGTATTTCTTTGTCGACAGACATTTAAATTTATAAATATATAGCATTTTTTTTGTTAATAATAATAATAAACTTTTATTGCTATTTACAACAGGTAACACAAAAATATAGTACAGTAACACGTCGTGGGCAGCAGGAGGCAACTCAGCCGATGCTAACTCGGATTGCCAATAAATTCATACGTCCATTGAAATTTAAAGCGTTTTACGTTTCATTTCAATTTCATTTTTCATTTCAAGATTCCATCACATCAAATTTTGTTCAAATTGGCTAATTGTTTATTATATTTGTTGCGTGGTCGGCGAACGTAATTACGAGTATAATTATTTCTCCGCCTCATCCTCGTTGCGATCAGCGGGATGGAGAAGAATCTCGTATAAATCCGAAACTAAACGGGGCATCCCATTAAGAAAGTTGAGCGGGGACATAATTTCCTCAAACATACAATCAAACAAATATGTATAAATCTGCTAGTTTTTAATCTGTATAATGTAAGTGTTAAATATATATGATATCCACTATTTCAGAAAACTTTTTACATATATATACAAGTGATATGTTCTATTATGTTATATTATTGTATTGTATATAGGAATTACCTACTGAATATATTAATGTATATACGAGTATGTACAGATTTGTATTAGCTTAGAACAGCCACATATGTAGATTATCTGAATTGAGCGTTCTGACCCTGTTAATATTCGAAATAATGTGCTGTGAATTGCAAAATTGGGCAAAATTATACAAACGATGATTTGTCATTTCGTGTGCCAATCCACATATATATTTGCATATTATTAGAATTTGAAATTGTCGAAGAATTCAGAACGTCGTGTCATTAAATGTTTAAAAAACAATTCCCCATAGGATGTCCTAGCTTGATGTCTTATTCTCTGCAAATTGTTATTGTACTATTAACCTCGGCACTTGGGGGGAATTCTTTGTGTATCATCATCATCGTCATCATCAGCCTATTCCCGTCCACTGTTGGACATAGGCCTCTGCAATGGCACGCCACTGAGCTCGATCTCCACTCCACTCCAGCTCTTCGAATCCAACTACTGCCAGCCACTTTGCGTGTATAGACTATATAATATATCCATGAAGAAAAACTCGTAGCATGCCAACCTTTACGCAAAACACAGCTACATAATAGCGACGACAAGCATTTTAACAATGATGTTGAGAAAAGTAAGGAGCATTAAATAGCGGTGTTGATACCAACGCTAAGTAACATACTATAGGTAATTTTTTACCCACACTAGCGCCTTAAGTGTACTTAAAACTCTAACATCGTAGTTACAAACTAGCTCTCAACATTTATCTAAACTGAATTTTCACTTCTAAGTATAATTAATATTGCAAACGTCGTCTCGGCGTGTCGTAAGCTTATTAGAAAATTAAAAAAAAAAACTGCCCTTAATACCGATATCAAATAAGACATGGACGCCTACATTTTATTTAAGAGATGATAAATGATAGCCGATTCGAGAGACATGAAACTGTTATATAACACTGTCATTTTTCGTCCATTTATATAACATTGGAGGGTGAAGTCACAATATATTGTATATCATAAATATTCATAGCACCCTGTATAATTCGATATTTGAACTGCTATGTTAATTTATTTAACAACTGCGAGAGGTCAGTCATGAACAGACGCGTTACGCTGTGGCGTTAGTTCTTAACTTAGTATAACTTGATCTCCGTCATGTTAAATTAAATTCAAACACACATCAATCCAATTTATTTATTTTCTAGTTAATAATGGATTGCAAATGAAATGACTGTTGCTTTTATCCTTATTAATAGGTTGTAAAAATCAATAAATTGAATCTTTTATTGTAAGGTAATGTAAACCGAACAATCATCCATCCATTCATTTATAACATGTGTATAACACTCGTATTATATTTAAAATCATATTCAAATTTAAGAGTATTGTATAATTATCTTAATTTTTTAGTATGTTTTGAGTTGCCAGGTAAAAATATGCCATTTGGCAATAAATCTGTCCTTTGTTGACATCAGTAGTGGATAAATAAAAAAATAAAAGGATTTATAAGAACCTATAATCAAATGTTAGGTTTAGTATATCAGTTTAGTTATTGCAATTATAAAACGCGATTTTTTATATTAATAAGCCGTTTATCTGCCGTTGATCTGTTTGCCTAATAATAACAGTACTAATACGTTTCTAGGTTGGTTTCTTAATAAATTTAATTTTCGTTTAACGAATACACAATGAATGCGAGATGGAAATGAATCTCTACCAATGTTTCCGTGTTAATGCCTGATACATTCAAAAGTATCCACCATGATGGTTTTTCATTTATTTATTGTTCATTGTGCATCAATACAATAGTAAAACAATTATAGACCCCACCCTTGAAAAGTCGTAAAAAAATGTTAGAGTAAGTACAAAAAGAAAAAAATGACTAAAAAGATGATATATACAAGTAAAGTAATAATAATTACTCCAAATACTATATTTATACGAGCTGAAACCTAACAGTTAACAAAACAAAACCACTGAAAACGAAAAGAAAAATTTTCCTCAATGTGTAAGTAATCTGTGTTTAAGACAGTAAGTTGACGCCTAATCGGCGCTATCACGAAGTTGGTCTATGTGAAGTAAGTTTGCAACCTAATTTTAGTTAGAAGCTATCTAGTTGGTAAGAACCGCTATCTACACTACGAGGTAGAAACGCTATGAAATTGATTTATAAAATAAGGAAGTGTATCAGATGATATTTAATTATTAATTTAATATATTTATATATGTAGAACATCATTAATTTAAGGTTTTTCTTCTATTATTTTAGACAGCTACCGCCGACTGTAACGCATACCGTTTGAAAGAATGCTAGGTATTAAAACCGCTCACAGTGTAAAGCATTCACATGCAAATAAATAAATGTAGATTTACAAAGAGATTCTTTCCATTAAGCTCGATTATGACGGATTAAGTGCAAGTAAAAGCTCTACGCAGTGAGCTACAGCCATTAATTCGCAACCAAATAAAGTGTCACGGGATAAGCACGTATTAAATTAACGCGCCTGTTATCGTTGGGGCTGAAGGGATTGAAAACTCAACTCAATTGAAGGTTCGTTCTAAGGTGCTACACGTTCTTTTTAATGTGGGTTTTTCAAATGTGTGCGTGCACTACGATCTGTAATCCGCATGCCTGGCGTGGATATTACGGGCAAAAACCCCTCAGGGGAAGCCTACTTCCAGCTATGTATTTAAACATGCTGATAATGACGATGATTTTAAATTAACATTAAACATAGTATTGTTTTGTTACAGATTCGTGTGGTACCAACACGTATACTAGTTGTAGATAAAGTAACTCGCACAGTGCAACCGTCCCTCAGTGATGTGTGATAGTAGTCTTATTTGAGTACAGTTAAACAATTCTCCAGATTATTGCAGTTTTATTATCTGGTGAAATCAATGTGTAGGGTGGGGGTAGGTGGGGCAGGGGGGAGGGAGTGAGCGTGGATGGTGTGGCAATGGCGGGGCGGCGCGGGGGGCGGGCGGCGCGGCGGCGGTGAGGCCGGCGGGTGCGATGCGCGCGACGTGGCTCGCGTGCGTGTGCGCGGTGCTCGCGGCGCTCGGCGCGTCGGCGCGCGAGCTGCGCGTGCTGCAGGCAGACGCGCGCGCTGCGTTCTACGTGGCCATCGCCGCCCCGCCCTCGGCCGCCGCCGTCGTGCGCGAATTCAATCGCTCGCTCGCGGAGGTCTCCCACACCTACCTCGCCGGCGACTATCCGCTGCATCTCCGCAACATCACGCTGCTGCCGCTTTACATCGAATTACCGGAAGATGAACGGTAAGCAAACATTATACATACGTTAGATTACATACATACGTTAGATTGAAATCTCATTTAGCCTAATATTCATATTTATGATGATTTACCTTTCTATATAGTTTACTAATGCAAACGTACTCCTGGAATAAATTGTAATTTATTTTTTGTTTATACAGTGAATTTTTATCTGTCTATAGTTTTTATGTTTAATGTATGTGTGATAAACATAGCAAAGCCATCTCAATCCGAGGATGGGTACGGTAACTTACCGCAAATAGGAAGACATGTTGCATTAGTAGCGCCACTTATCCAGTGTCCAGCTTTCGTCGTTGTAAAGCTTTTCGTTACCAAGTTTGATTTGACAATAATAAATATTACATTAGGGTTATTTCAGTTCATTTAATCAAATATGGTATATTTTACATTTAATATATGAGTACGTAGAACAGACGGCGAATAAAATTAAAGATATTATATCATAATTATTTTAATAAATAATAATAATAATAATCGCCCATTATAATTCCACTGTTGGAATATGGGTCTCCTCTCATATTGGGAGGGTTAAGGCCATAGTCCACCACGCTGGCCAAGTGCGGGTTGGCAGACTTCACACACCTTAGAAAATATTTTTTT
>DWEC01003676.1:0-10410 GCA_018245735.1 Microceris miodesmiata | reverse complement strand
ATATGGTTTGATTAAATTATATAATTACACAGACAAGTAGTCCTATATTAGTTACCAAAGAATATAAAAAAGCAATTTTTTTATGTTTTAGGTATGTAAAAGTGTATATAGTTATCATTATCATCACCAGCCCCAGTCCACTGCTGGACATAGTTTTTGGTACTATAAATCTTGTATGAGTATTGTTCCAAGATATTAATATTTTTATTCATTAACTAGATTTGCGCTATATTGTAATTGCGAACTTGAAGGTGCTTGAATAACATTGGAAAGAAAAAAGGTTGAGTGTTGCCCACCTGCAAGTGCCACCTACATTGAAAGAGTCAGAAGTCTTCTTTAACGCGAGACCGATCATTAATTTACTAGGATTGACGTATTTCACTCATTCCATGAGCATTTATTTAAGCAGGGTTTTGCTTGTAAATTCTCAGTAAATTAAAACTTAATGTTGCCCTACATTCACTGTTTATATTTCTAGTACTTTCGTAAATATAAAGGTATATTTTAACATCAATAGGTACTACATTAAGTCCTTAGACAATTGGCTTTGATTTTTTTACTCCAAGTGATGGTAACGTTTCTGTAAATTTAAGTAATTTCACATGTGCAATTTCAAAACAATCGTTAAAGGGTAGTTTCTATACCCTCAGAAGGCATATGTTGCATTTTTGTTTTCTAATATGTATATGATTAATTATAATGTAATGTACGTAATGTATTATTATTCATTAATGTATTATTATGATTTTGCTTGTACAAGGCTTGATCATCACGAATATATTTATTGGTTTTTAGTCATGTTGTCGGTCACATCGTGGTTGCATCGGGGCTTAGCTATTGCGACGGACTATGCCCGTCATTCTTCTCATTTTGTGAAGAGACCAGTCTCCAGTGGAACGATAAAAGTCTTGTTGTTGATGATGACGATGATGATGACCATGATGATGATTGTGATGATCGGTTTTCGGTGGCATACGTGATGCTTAGCACGTAAATATGTCTCAATGATTTGTCTTTAAGGTAAAGTACAGGATGTCGTCTATAATATGAAAATGTATAAGATTTTTTGCTAATATCTTTGGGTCTAATATAAAATATAAACAGGTTATAGTCGTTACAATCGGTGTAGGATTTCCAGTGGAGATAAATTTGAAGCATTACAGTATCGACAATTCCAAAGAACCTCAGCGGAATTGCCATGAATAATTAGAGTTTACCCGTTTTGGACAAGTCTTATGAAGGCGGATGACCACAAATCTACAACTTTATTTACGTCGCTGTAATTTGTTATTAGTCATTGCTCAAAGTATTTCGACACGACTGCTTTGCTGAGACTTTTGATAACATCGTGTTGATGGTTATCACTGGTATTAACTTGTAATTATTCTGAGTAATGAAAATAAATGGTTTCGAAATTGTTTTAAGTGTTTTTTATTTTATAATGTCTTCATAATAAAAATGCAACAGATTTTTTATTTTTAATTAAAGTGAGCTATTAGATATTAAAAATAAAACCGTCTACACTATGAGTAATATTAGCCCAATGTGCTCTTAAAAACTCCGAGTCTTACACAAACTGTCATATATAATAATGTGTCTAGAAATCAATGAATATATTATCAATTTGCTTTTATAACTCAAGATGCCATGTTCATTCTAATCCTAACACATATAGATCGGTAATATCCTCGTGGTAATTAATTCATCGTAAGGTCTGGGGTTCAAATCCCTGGCACGCAGCGCAAACATTGCAGTTATTTAACTTGCTATAGTAACACTCAAGGAAAACGTCCGAAAACCTGTTTGCATTTGAGTTTTTCATAAAGTTCTCTAAGATGTGTCGTGTGCCATAAGCACTCCGACAATGTCTTGTCCTTAATCACTTCCGTTCCAAAAGAAGATCCAGATTCAACTGCAGGAGAATATTTTTTTAATAAGATGAGTGTTATTATAGTAAAATGTTTCTCTAAAAATCTTTGTTAAATAATGTTATAATAGAAGGAGCGCAGTAAAATGTTCAAGATGCAACCTTCATAGAATGTAACGTTACGTCTGTAATCCCGAAGGGGAAGGCAAAGGAGTACAATACCATCCCCGGGTCAGTATATATGTTCTTACCATGGTATACCTGTACGGTTAGCCTATTGCCATACACCGGGCACGGATCCAGAGTTTGAGCTAGTAGTAGAAATATTAGACAATATAAGAAAAATTCGATAACCTACCGGTCCCGGGATTCGAACCAAGGACCTTTCGATCAGCAGTCGCGCTTGAAACCACTTGATCAACGAGACAGTCTAGAATGAGTGAATGTCGTCATAGAATATAGATGAAGTTATGTTTCATATTTTCTTTTTATATTTATGGTTAAAAGGTGTATGGCACAATTATGACAGACGACAGTTTTCGATACTGAAAATGTCATCAGTGACTGACACTGTTGTAGACTGAAAGGCTATGTTTTGTTATTACGAGATTTGTAATTATACGTTTTATGTCATTCATGTATTTCATTTTTATTATAATTACATGTTCAGGTACTTGTGTTGTTATAATTATATATTTGCGATTAATTGTAATCATATCAAACAGTTTCTCACCAAAGTCGGAATGAATCGCGAACAAATGTGCAAGTACATACAATGATATACGAGTATATTATATATTTGTAGGTTAAAGCAGTTGGTTCATATTATGCGGCTAGCTCCACCCTATTAGCACAGATTCAATTAATTTTTCTAGTACCTCAACCCACATTCGTGTAATGAATGTAGTTTTTTCATTAAAAATATCCAGTTCATTGAACGAAAAAACGTCCAATTACAGTGTCTATGGAAACTGCACGACTGGAAATAAAGAAGATTTTTATTGCCTAAGAAAGTAGCCTTGCTCGGGGAAATTTTGTTTCTTTCATTTAATGTTCCCACATTTAGTGCAAAAATGGGCCGTTAACATTTAAATAGTGTCAGCAGTCGTAACTGCAAATCGTTTTTTTTTTATTTACTATATTCCGTGTTATTTTTAGCAAAAAGCAAGTAAAACAAGGCAAGTATGATTTATAAAGTTTATTCGCGTTGTAAGAAATAAATATATACATGTTTTGTACAACTAATATTATTAGCAGTCAATTAGGTGATCACCAGCCGTAGTGGGAACCGTGACCGCCGAGGGCGACGTGAGAGACAGCGGGCGCGGAGTACGCTACAGACTTCAGGACGGGAGCAGCGGCGTAGGTAGCGATGGGGGCAGCGTGCGCGGCGTACGTAGCGACGGGGGCGGCGTGTGCGGCGTAGGTGATGGGTGCGGAGTACGACACAGCTGGCGCGGAGTACGACACAGCAGGTGCGGCGTGAGCGTAGCTAGCTACGGGCGCGGCGGCGTAAGTCGCGATGGGGGCAGCGTATGCGGCCTTAGCGTACACTGGTGTGGCGTGAGCAGTGTGAGTGGAGTATGACGACACCGAAGACACAGCGGGAGCAACTGCTTTAACCACGGGTGCGGCGTACGACACCGCGGGAGCAGAGTACGCTACCGCTGGAGCGGAGTACGCTACGGCCGGGGCGGAGTACGCTACGGCGGGGGCCGCGTAGCTCTTGTAGACGGGGGCAGCCGCGTAAGTGGCTACTGCGGGAGCAGCATAGCTCTTGACGACAGCGGGGGCAGCGGCGTATGTCGCTACTGGGGCCGCGGCGTATGCAGCTACCGGAGCAGCGTAGGAACCGCCGTAGGAGGCGCCGTATGAAGCGCCATATAAGCCACCGGCGCGCGCAGCCGCGATGGCGCACAGGAATACGATTAACTGTAATTATAATAAATAATATGTACATCTAAATCCTTTAATGCAATAAAAATCCTAGACTCTAAAAATATTAAATAATCTATTCATTTCACTATAGCACCTTTCAAAAGTTATATTCTTTGGAAAGTAATTTCATCGAATTCAGGTCACTCATAAAATTCCACGCCAGAAGTGCGTTAATGATCAAATCTCCAATTTGGAACCTAATTGTCTAAATAGAATCTGTCCACTGGCGAAATTGGCGTGGTCCAATTTATGTTCGAGAAACAGTCTTACGCAACCTCGTTATGCACTTCAATAAATCGCAGTCCTTAAAACACTGTCCTACTTTCCGTTTGATATGCTTTTATTTGTTTGTTTATTCACGTTATTTACCGAGATAAATTTATTGTAAATCCGTACCTTAGCTGCCATTTTACTATATTAAGTCCACTACAGCAAGTGATACTCCAACCGTGGTCGCTCGGACTTTTATACTGGTCGTGTACCCCCGTGCACGAGACACGCCCGCTAATGTATTTCGATGTAAAACCACTTGTCTCGTTAGATTCTCGGACTTTATTTCTAACGTGAATTACACTGATTTTTATCATTCACAAGGTCCTACCTTTATAACGTTGATAGATAATTCAATTATTAATCTGATTGAAGCTTTGGCGGACTACTTTTTATCATTTATTAATAAATGGTTTTGATGATCTGCAATGTTATAAGGTTGTTACATATCAGCGTATGTAATCTCTATAAAAATTACAAAGGTCGAATGGTGTATTAAAATGTATAGTAATTAAATTAAATAAATTGTTATATTTACAATTTTTTTGTACTCACCTCATTATCGTATTTAACGGAAATAATAATATGAAAGACCTTTTTTAATTTTTTTTAAATAGTTACCGTGTGCTTCTCTTTACAAAATTTATTAACGATGACTGACTAGGACTGACTGACTGACTAGAACAGACATGACTATGACTAGGGAGAGAAATAATCTTCTATAATGTTGATGACTTTTTAATTTTCGCCGTCGCGGGTTTTAGTGGTTGATTAATTGTTTCTAGAATCAGAATTCATGCAATTCATACATTACGTACAAACGAACATGTTTAATATAATTTATTATACATTTAACTTCGCAATTCTTCATTTATCAAATTGTATGATCTAATAGTGTGACACAGATAAACGTTAGTTTCTTAGCCTTAAAAATGTGTTTTTTAATATTAATGTGTTACGAAATACGATGTAATATATATTCTTAAAATATTACCAAAGAGTATTATTTTTCTAGTTTGCTATAAAAGCCTATATGTAAGGTTTATAAGCCCTTACAATGTAAAAGTGATATAAAACAACATAATTATATCGTTAGTCAGTATTAAAGTAGTTAGTAGTATTAAAGTAGTTAGTAGTTAGTTATTAAAGTAGTTTACTTTAAAACACTTTAGACAAATATGTATGAAGAGATTGTTGAATGTGGAAGAGCATGGCAGGTATGCAAGCTCTACCCCGTAAAGGACTTGGCATGAAGATATGTATGTATGTATGTATGTACGATAGATAAGTTCCGTTAGCCTACATTTATTGCAATTCACCTGTAGTAACGTCACGAATGCATGTAAATACAATTTTTTTTTTCATTTTTAAGCCCTCATTACTCGTATATTGTTTATTTATACATTTAAACGTATCTAGTACGTTGTCATTAGTCTACAAACTACAACACTTTTAACTTTAATAAGGATAATTTTTAATGATCTGTTATGAGCTACATTTTAAACGTCACATCACGTCTGTTACCCTCGAAGGAGTACACAGAGGAGTGTAGTATATTCTCGCCTCTCATCAGTTACGTTTTAAGTCCCATGGAATAGGTGGTGAGCCCATTGGACACAAATCCAGACTCCGAGTCACTACTAGAAATTCTAAATTAGAAAAATCCAATGGTATTCGGCCCGGGATTTGAACCCAGGACCATCCGATCGGCAGTCGCGCCTATAACCATTTGACCAACGAGGCAGTCTAGTACTTTTTTTATGAAATATCTTTAATTAAATAATGTAACATAATAGCAAAAATATATCAATATCGTTATTATATTGCCACGCCACATCTCTTACTGGGTAGACAGATAACTCTGGATATTAAACATCTATCCTTACAGACTTGACGCGCTACAGCCACATTCATCTCTCCTTTCTCTAGTTTTGAAGACTTCTGATCCAACCATTAGCCAGCGTCGCACCCAATTGGTTAAGATTGATGAGTCTAGGTCTTTGTTTTCATTGCCATCTATCGACATTTGCGATATATAACTTATGTCCATATATAAAACGTAATATCACGGCTTTTATCCCCAAAGTGGTGGGCGGAATGTGGAACATTATATAAATTATATATATATGTACACATATATTATTAGACAAATGATTTAACTTTGCAGTAGTGGACATTCACAAATAATTGAATTTAAACCCCTGTCCTAAAGTATGACCGATATATGGCAACCTAAAATATTGATATGTTTAGTTATCGGTCACTTTCTAAATGTTTCCATTGCATTTTGCAAACGCCGAGTGTTGCAGGGTTGGATGTGAGTGAACATTAATTTAATGAGATCTTTTGAGATATTATCTTTTATAGATAGATGTATTCTAGTTATTTGTTACTTGGTTATATGTAGCTTGTTTCATTGGATTTCGGATTGATGCTGTATTATTAAAGGATGATGATAAGATGATGAGGGAATCCATTGATTAGTGTAGTATTTCAAACCAAGATACGTAACTGTTTAATCATGACTGACATAAGTCATATTAAAAGTCTTTTCGAAAAATCTTTTCACAGTTTTTGGTACATAAATATGTAATTTTCTAACTTAATTGCATCTTTAAATAAAAGGTACATAACATGTATCTTATTTAAGCAGTTTTTAACGCTTTTAATTGTCGCAAAGCACTGTCTACATATCATTGTAACCCTTATAAAGGTCCACTGGTTGAAAAAAAACACACTGTTATAAAACTCACTTTATACTTAAATTACTATTACTGTCTGCACGCCTTTATTTTTAACTTGGGGACTAAACCTCCATTTTGACAATCCACAGCATTCAAACGCTTTATAATTTCATTCAATGCACATGTTGCAAAAATTGATAATCCCATTCCAATGCATTGAGCTTAAATTTGTAAGGTCCATAATATATAATACTTGTGTTCATGTATAATAATTGGAAAAAGTGAAATGTAATCATTATGCTATAAAAATTAGTATAGGGTTTGTCTTTATTCACAAATATGACTTAAAAACTTGTTTCATAGAAAATACGACAGCTTATTTTGCAATTAATTTATTTGTATTAGGTACCATAATAGTATTGTTTTAATGTTTTAAAGATACTGGTCACTACTTTTTCATTTACGTACATTGCTCCCTTTGATACAATTCCTTTATACATGGAACAATTGGTAGAATTTCGAGTACATTTAAAAATATTGAGTTCCATATTTAAATTTCCACATTATACTTCTGACATTTACAAATGTCGCATCTCCTACATTTAACTTACATATAGAATAATCGATTCGTATTATTAGTTGTTTTCTTGCTAATTTTATTGAAATAAGTGTCTTTAAGCACTGAGATTTCAAAGCATCGTTTGAGAATACCGCTGATAGTCCATTTGTTGGAAGTATACTAATACAAATGTAGTAAAATAAACATAAAAGTACCAGTTCTGCTGGTTGTCATGGCAACCCTAGGCGCACGATACGAGCTATAATTGAGTGCGTTAGACAAGCCTCATTCGAGTTGTGCAAGTCCTATGTGGCGCTTTGTCTAAGGGCGGGACGCGAATTGATTCTTAGGACGCGTTCACACTGGTGTAGATTAATAACGCTTATATAGACAGAGATAATTGTGGAAAAAGCTCGTCAGGTAGCAAGGATAGGGATGTTTTGTACTTTGTGCAACCCTTTAAGGGATTTGGCGTAATTATATAATAATATAGTGTTACAAATAGTTATCTATATAATTTGCCTGTTTCGTTGTATATGCTTCTCATGTGTATCTATATAATTTGCATGGTTGTCATAGAACATATTCCTTCACGCATTGTTTCATTGTTGAAAGGTATCTCTCAAAATGATAAGCATTAAACCGTGTGCATTTACAGATTTTATACACATTCATATAGAGTGACGTGCACAAATAATTGCATTATTTAAATATCGTATTAAATGTATGAAGAGTTATTTTTTGCATTGTTTTTGAAGAACATTTTTGAATATTACTACTACAGCTTCATCAAATTTTTGTTTTCAAATACAACAGAGGTCGTTGCTGGTTCCGTTTCCTTGAATGCGTTGCGAATAAAATATATCGAAATATTTTATAATTACAATTAATAACGGATTATGATGTAATCCGGCAACTCACATTTGTACACTGCGGGTCACTTCTCAGAATAAAAAACGTTTTGGTCATTGTCCGCCACGCTGGCCAAATACAAATTCAAATTCAAAGTGACAAGGGAAGTGACCTGCGTGCTATAATAGAACAATAAAAGGGTTGATGATGATTATGATGTTACAGATAACATTTAAACAATAATCGACCCATTTGTTATTGCACTGTTGGAATATGGGTGTCCTCTCATAATTAGAGGGTTAAAACCGTAGTATGTTACAGGCCATGTTACAGTCGAAATGATATCTTCTAGAACTTTCGATTTTATTGCATTGGTTAGTCGCATCGCTCCGCATGCGTGTTCAGTGCGAACAGGGGTTTACATGTGTCGCAATACATGTGGACATGTGGACAGGTCACTCGTGCAGCCTCGCCTTCGAGCACTGCAGCTTACATCGTAAATACTGTAACATGTACATACACATACATGTATATACATATGTACATAGATACAGCACGTTGGCTTATTTACAAGCAAGTTTGTCCGAAACGGTCAAATATGATCGCGGCTACGATAATAATTTTAGATAAAACGTGGGTCTTATTAAATAAATATGTTCTGAATTCTAACTGCGCTTATATATGGAAAAGTTTAAAGCGTTTTAAATTACGCTTTTCAATATTCATGTGATATACAGCTTAAATTGGTTTGGGAATTTATAGATAAGACCAGTTAAAAGGAATAGGTAGATATTTACGTACATATATGTGTGGGTAAATATAATTTTTATCTCAAATTGGTAAATATATAAAGCGTTGAGGAAAAACTATGTGTATGATATTAAACATATAGTATTTCATGACCAAGTATTTGACTCCCACCATGAATAATGGGCAGAACTTAGATCTGAATCTGAAGATTTTCGTTTCTAAATACACTTGTGCTCATCACACATATGTTAGAGAAGGGTGGGAATCGAATTCGCGACCCATTGCTCAGCAGATAGGTCCACTATCCACTAAACAAACGTGCCACTACAAGTATGTAGGTATCGCGCATATGCAAGAGGACTATAATATGTCAAAATACATATATTTCTGAAAACCGCATTGAAAAGTTGAAATCATAATTATTCTATGACTATCTATTATAATAGTCAGAACTCGTAGAGTTATCACAAGTCATAAAATATTATAGGTAATAGTCATCGAATAATTAAGTTTCAAACTTTCAAATCAGTTTTCTGAAATATATCGTTTTTGACGTATCACAATACATATTTTTGCACTTGAGTGGTATGTATATATATACATATGTAAGTATGTGTTCAGCATGCCTATGTACGTACACCTGGGCATTAGAACGGTCAGCCCGTTGTAAGTTATTGGGAACAGGATTCGGCTTTTAAATATCAAATACATTATGTTGGCGTGGAAAATTACGGCGAAGTATACGACATGTGCTTTGCTTTACCACTTCGACTGTCGGAATTTCTTAATGGACACCGCATATCACATTAAATCAATCTTGTTGAAAATAATACATTTAATGGGATTTAAAACTAATATTTCTAATAAACAAACCTAAATTAGTTAAAATCCACTGATAACTTTTGACATTAAACGCCCAACCGACTTTTTATCTCATTTTTATACTATGACTTTAATTAAAATATTACTGTAATTTTTGATATGTCACAATGAAGAATATTTAAGATATGGGACACATATAATTAAGTGAGCAATTTAAGTTATTATCTTATGATAAGATAGAAATAACTGAATAGATTTCTTAACTATGTGTCGAGTCGTTTGTCTAAATATAATAAGCTTTAAATAGTTATAAAAACATGTGGTAACCGCCGTCTTGTTCTCACGGTACACTTTCGTCACATCTGACGGATGTTACACATACAGGTATGCTACTTATCATGCTAATTATAAGAAGTCTCCGCCGCGATCTCGCTGCAAACGGCAGGAGCTCATGAGGGAGGACCTCGTACAGGTCCGAAACTAGTCGGGCCATCCCGGAAAACGCATGTGAGTTTAGCCGGTACATATACCTATATCATGTATGAAAAGTGACTTGATTTTTGACTTATTTGTATATGACGTCATTACAAACGATTTTATCCCCTCAACTAGCCACTGTATATCCTACACATACATGACTAACATTAACATAGTCTTACACACATATT
>DWEC01003675.1:0-10410 GCA_018245735.1 Microceris miodesmiata | reverse complement strand
CCGTTAACAGTCCGCACTCACTAAATACATCGCCATTATGCTGAGGGAGAACTTATAGCAGGTAATTAGTGGCACTTTTAAGAGATAATTTATTTACCTACTCGTGCATTATGTCTGACGGGACGCGTTGTTACAAGTGCTTAGAATAAAACAATGGTAGTGAATTTAGCATTCGAATATGCACAAGTTGAGGGTTGAAAAAACACGTGTGTGTGGGTTAATATTCTCTTTATTATTAAAAAAATATGTTAAAACATCTAACAAGCCTGTATTTTCTAACGTTGTAATTTGGGTATTCGTTTGGTAACGCCATTCAGACGTTCGAGATTCGCGATACAACTTATTCAATGGGTAACCTACGAACAAATATTTACTGAAAATATCGATATCAAACTATACTGTAAACAACACACCGTCGCCTACCAACTCGTAGAGGATGTTTTTATTTTAACGCAATGGAAAGTTTCAGGTCGCAATCAACAATATTGGCCACATACGATGCTCGTGGGAATTATCGAGAAACCTATTACAAGTACTACGCAAGGTTGTTCGCTCAGCAAAATGTCGAATACAAGGGCGAGTGTTTCACAAAATCGAATATAGACGCGTTTATACGGTTCCTTGTGTTGAATATCAACATGGTATTTTAAGCAACATTTAAGTCATGGAGTAGAAGATGCCATGAGAATAAGAAATAAGCGAATTCCTACATAAGCGCGAATACTGTTTCGTTTAAATTTGGGCCTGACATTTTTATTATATTTTTAGGTCATACTAAGACTTTCGGAGAGTCAAGTTGCAAGGCTAGTTCAGTTGATGACTAATTATTACAATTTTCCTATTTAGGTACAATCATGACATTTGGCTCTTTAGAACTAATAGCCCGTTTGGTACTGAAACTGCAGACCGAGCATTCGACCATGTTACGGGTAGGAAGTTAGCTGCAAAACTGCCTCGTGCATCATTTACCTTAGCGGGGTTGCGGAAGCGGGCGAAAGCCTCGGGCGGGTCGCGCGCCGCGGCGCTCACCTGAATGTCCGAGGGCGCGCTCATCGACGCCAGCTGCTCCTCAGCCACCAGCCGCCCGTACAGTGGCACGTGCCGCCTCTCGCCGCTGGCGGCCTCAGGCATGCCGCCGCCGACCACGCCCACTGCAACAATATCAATGAAACTTTATTACAACATTTTATAACATACTTTTTATTGTATATTTTATGCTCCCAAATTAGCAACCTAAGAGTATGCAAAACTAAGGAAATATTCAATATTTTTCAAACATTGAAACCATATTATTATGATGTAAATGATTTTCTTAACGATTAGGCTACCTAATACACTGTTAAATTTTATTTTGCTACATACAAGTTTATTTCATAAAGTATATCAATAAATTCAACTCAGTATTTATTTGTTTTTATATTAAATCAATTGGCCATTGGAAAGGCCTATGTCCAGCAGTGGACGGGAGTAGGTTGATGATGATGATATTAAATCTGTGATTGGACTGGTCAATCTCCGCCGCGACCTCGTTGCAAGCGCCAGGAGCTAATGAGGAAGGACCTCGTACAGGTCCGAAACTAGTCGGGCTATCCCGAAAAAACTCACGTGAGTTAAGCCGTTACATTTATAATCATGTGTATAAACACTCACGAAACATTTAATGGTATTAAATCTACTTATAAATGTGTAACATGTCTAATATGTGTAAATTTATTATTTATTTCGTCAATATTATTACTATGACTATATGAAATTTTGTATAGCGTGATAGGCCTTATACAGCGCACGATAAATAAACGTTGTGATCTTACCACTTATACGTACAAATATAACTTTTAAACTTTAACTTTTTTTAAACAATTTCTTTAAGAATTGTACATCAATGGTAACTGTTAGAACCGAACTGTTTAGCGCTAAGCAATAACGCTTCCGCACGACCATAGATACGCCAACGCCTTCGCAATTGGACCAACGATCTTCACAGCATAGTCCGTCGCGGACCGCTCCCGGTCTAGTCTCAATACAGTTAGATGTACATGGAAAAGCTATTGTGCTCGCATTATCGCTCCAGTCACGTTTCAACACCGATCCGTCTTAAACCGCATTTGACTGGGGCGAGAGGGGTCCGCAACTCTCACAATAGCGTACAGGGATACTCCTTTGCCAAATAGAGAAGCAAAGCGATAGCCAGCAAGACATTTTCTAAGAGATACTTCTTAAATTGCATATTTAAAAAAAAAACACTAAAAAGAACATTAATGTCACTACACTATACATCAAAGTATATAATTATCGATTTGGTAAGCTCTTGTATTACTCGAGAGTTTATTCAGATTCAAAATAATAAAACAACAATGTAAAAACGTATAAATTAATGACTTAGAATGCCGCATAAGCATTCGAAGAAACAAAATGTACGGAGGTCAATCGGGCAGGGGTTCAAGAAACTGTCGCCTGTCGAACTAACAAAGTAAATCATATTTACTCAAAGTAACTCAAAGTACATTTCGATTCGCAGCAACATGAACAAAAGCCAATAGCCCTATATTGTGGCAATCGTTGGCAACCTACGCGTTGTAGGCGTTTATGGGCGGACGAGGCCACTTACTCAGAATGGATGCGATACCAATCGAATGTATATATTCAAAAATACAAACACCAGATAATTGTGTAACTGTTTACTTTGCAAAAGAAATCCTTTCCACTATATTATCGTGCATCAAGGAAAAAAGGTTTATGTGCAGATACTGTGTACATAGTGGAGTGCCGAACGTTTAATTAATATACTATTGCCGTTCCCAAACCTGAGTGAATACCAATAGTTTAATTACATACGAGTACATTTAAGAGACCGATAGGCCAATCGAGGTTCGCATGTCAATCAAATCTGATGCCATAGCTTAAGTTTCCATGTACACATGCCACATTCACCTCGCCAGCGCCCACGCGATTCGGGTTCCAAATATTTAGTTCCGTGTCGTGTGAATCACTGCTGCATAGTATGACTCGTTTGTTAAACTCCAGTTGTTGAGGTACGTCATACAGAGCCGAGTTTCGAGAATAACCAAGTTTTATTAGCCCCGTAAGAATTAATGTTTGTATGTTTTATTCACCTTTACATATTCGGACACTTATACACAATCCTTTTTGAACGTTACGAACTAAATAGATACACTTGCCGGCTTATACAGCACAGATGGTAATTACATGACATTGTAAAACGTTTTCGTCGTTTTTTTTTTATTTAGCTGTACAATTATTGGATCTCATTGTCAATGTGAGAACTTTTAAATGTGAGGTTGGGTTTTGTATGCAAGAACAATAAAATTATTAGCACCGTTCAAAAATCAAAAAACTATCACAACACGATGATCATTACAATGTGTGTCAGTTCAACTAATACTAGTCAGCTATTGGATATTAAACCTACAGTTCGAAGTACATAGGTGTAAATAAACAGTCAACAGAAACTAGTTCACAGCTACCATGAGCTAGCGTTATAAAGGCCAAAAAGGTATGATTGTAAACGATTTTTACTCACTCTTTGGCTAAGTTACATAGCAAACACGACTTGAAAAGTCTGAAACTCAAGGTGTGTAGTGAACTAGCCGCCCTGGTAGCAGAGGTCGCAGACGAGTTAATTCAGTCTTATTTATGTACCGTCTGGCACGACGTGACATTTCATAATAAAACACCACAGTTCGGCTCACTTGTTAACTACAAGGCGACTCTCGCCAACGAAAAGTTTCTGAAGCGTCTCCCAACTTCGTTTTTACTCCTCACTTGCTTAATTTACGAGATAATTTCTGGACTCGATTTTCATACGCGCGACCAGCAACAGGTACTGCACAGCACACGTACTCATTAATCATCAGCCAAGGACCTCTGCAGGACTAGTTTAAATTGCGAAAAGTTCGTGGGCCATTATTATCATTTTCGTCATGCACATTGCCATCTTTGGGTATAGATAATAAAACAACCAAGTGACGTATTCCCGCGCCGGCAACAATACATAATTTTCTTCACCACGTCATTAATCAAACTACGTTCGTGATGGATACGTTTATGGGATATACAAGTTTTATGGGAATGGCCGCTTGTTTCTGTAAAAACGATCTGTTGTAGCGACAACGATGCCCCAACAGAGGAATATTTCAACTTGTGTTTTTCTTTTCAAATAATGTATCCAATGTTGAACGGAGTATTTTATTAGTTTGAAAAGTTAAAACAACCTAAGAGCAATTTGATCTTGGTCCCGTTGGGGAATATTTTGTCGTTAAGGCAGTCAATTTTAACAGGTATATGGTATGAAATCTTTTTGTCTAAAACGACCTAGAAACAAAAAGCAATCAAACTTTCTTATGTCTTGAATTTTGGAGATATCAACACATTCTCACTCAACAGAGCGAGGACTGAGGACATTGCGAAAATTCTGTAACTATAACTATTTTTCAAATACATATAGACACAATTCTCGAATAAATATATTCTTTATCTCGTCTTTCAATTCAGTGCTTACCTAATGTCTTTATCAGCTCATCCGCTAGTTTTACTAAGCATCAAGAGACATCTGCTAGTAGGTATTATACTTATGGAAGGACCTCGCCCGTTAGCAACATCGAACACACACGCGGGAACGTACGCACTCACACATACACAATGCAGAGTTACCGCTGGACAATACTGGACAACAATGAGTTTGATATTAAAAACTCAGGCAAACTTTAATAATAATGTACGTCCATATATAATACGGAGCGCACAGGTTCAGTGCACGTCGGTCAAACACTGCACACACAGCACACACGATCACTCGGACACAAAGCTCGTATCAAATAAACATTATTGCGATTAGATCGAGGCCCTTCGCTCTATCAAGTTCACACGCGTTGCAGTCACATGTTATCGAATGGAGACGAGGAACAACTGCGCAATTCCAAGTACTTGTGCGGAGTTGTGTGCGATAGATGCATCTCCGTTGCGATGTATATACGAATCGTAGAGTGGTGATTTTTTTATTATAAAGTAGATGTATACTGAGAATTGTAGTATATTCGAATGAATGTGTGAAACAATGGAAATATAATAAAAATTTAGTATAACAATATTTTTTTCAAAAATCCGTAAATCACAGGAAAAAGTAATATGTACATTCGGAGGTAAAATCAGCAATAGCAGCAATATTTTTGAACACGTGTTCTACATCTACAATACATATATAAGGTTATAAACAAGATTTAATTATCGTAAATTTCATTTAAAATGTGAGATAAACATTATTTTATTATCGAATTGTAAGGACAATCATTAGATAAATACTCTGAATTCTATTTTATTAGAGAAGGAAAATTTAATCGACGCCTTAAGTCATAACAATCTTGGTAATCGTTGGATCTCGGAGGTATAATTTATGCCTAAAAGTTTTTCGACAAATGCGCTGATCACTAAACTGTCCTCAACGGTCTTCCGGAATAGTATCATAATGTATAGATACTCCATTCGCCCTTAAGTGGGATTTAGAGAACTTTGTCAACCTGCAAGTAAGTTCGTGTCGAACTGCCGACGAATCAGTTCTAAAGGTCAAAAAAAAGGTGCATTTCTGTCCACTGTTAATTTTTATTAGACAGGCACTTCCGAAATTTAATCCTTATATATACACTCATGTGTATATACCATACAGATACTCGTACGACACCGAGGCAGATGATAGAAAAAAATGAGTCAAATACGATATTTTAACATAATATCGGCGAGCAGACACGAGATAAACGTGTAAATGATCAACATCCGGATAACTCGCGCGCCGATGAATGAATGTAGGTACCGAGCCGATTGAAAATCAGGTCGCATCCGCCTATTAACATTAAGGCTCTGTGCACACTCACAGTTGCGATTTACTACATAATTGTTTAAATACTTTCCAACGCTTTAATCCCACATTAACAGTGATATTCCAATGTAAAATATTGTGACAGTGAAAGGGTTATATCATAATATTATTCAAGTAACATTAATTGTTTGATGCAAGGAACTGTAGATATACTCTTAAAATTTAATTCTATCATACTGTGATGTAAGTTAAAAATTAATGTGAGATTCAATTATTACAAAAAGTTAAAATTTGATATTTTATCTATGAGATACATGAGCTAAACAAACGTTCAATAAAGTAAGAAAATAATTTAATGAACGGAACGTATAGGTTTACTAAAATTAACTATAATCGAAGTCAATGAGCACATGCGGGCTTGTATTAATGTAATAACGTAGGCTCGACTGTGAAAATGCTGTGACTCCAAGCTTAATCTCTGAAATTATATCAATTTATGTACTCGCTTGGATCATGTGTACGGACCTTAATACGATAGTGTATAATTTCGCGCACAGTAATGAGACAACGAAGCTTGCGTCTGTTATAATTACATCTGTCTCGCACGCATTAGTGCGACAAATCCGATCCGCTTTGAGACATTACACTACAGAACTGCCGAATGGCACAGAACACTATAAACGTACATCTACAACAAAAATAACGTAATGTATTCAATATTTAATAAAAGGCGTATTTTGAAACGTTTATTATATAAGCGATCACTTCTTTCCAACGAATGGCAAATAGTACAAGGAACGAAGTTAGGGCAGGTCAATAGGTCTCTTTTGTACGTCGCATAATAATATCTATTAAATACTGAATACGCACTTTGTGGATGAAACGCTACATCATTATTGACATTCAATATTAGTGATCTATTAATAGCCACATGCTACTGATCATAACAAAGCTCCTGCGATTTCAATGCCAAGGAACCGCGACGTATTTACTTGGATACATTCTGACTAATTTTAGGGTCATGTGTCGATTCGACGCAGAAAGGCAGCACGCGGCGAAAGCAAGCGCACGCGATGTCGGTACCTGACTGTGGCCGATGATACTTTATCTAGTTTGCATTTAAACTGCGCAGTTTATCGTCCAGAGTAAATAGACCTCCGTGACAGCGTCCATTTTCCCCTTGGATATCGGAGCGAAACAGTGCAGGGGGAGGGGAAGAGCCTCGTGTGTCGATGGCACCGGGCGGGCCGACGAACGCGCGGAGACGACTTGCTACGTCACCATTGCAAGCGGTACGAAACCGGCCGCGGTGCCGGCCGACAACCTGTGGTAGCTATGTGCGGAATGCGACTAGCCGCCGGTAGATTGGCGTGGGAGGTGCAAGATAGCCCGTTTTGCCATTTGCGGGCCGCATATGCAGTTTACACTGCAATTGTTCCTATTTTCATTATATACGAAACGAAAATTGTTTGAAAATAGTGTTTATCCATTTTTTATCTTGTATTACGGGAATACCGTATGACCAACTCGTGTCTCGAGTCAGTAGTATCCAATCGGATTATTGATTCAAAGATGACGTAATCTTCCAAAGTATGTACGAAATCGTGGTATCATAAAGTAAATAGTAACAATAATCACGTTCCGGCTAGTTTTGAATACAAAATTAGAACGCGTCTAATAACTTTGGCATTCGTGACTAGATCTCGCAAGGATAGCATTATCAGTTGGTGTATACGTACAGTAAGTTACTTAAACCGTGACAGTTATCACGTCCGGTGCTGTTTGCGTTGTACATATCAGAAGTTTTAAAGGTATTTGAACAAGAGAGCTATATTAATACATTGTGAAGAAACCTATATGGTCAGAATTTCTGCGAACTGCGCAATACTTTGACCAAGACTTCGAAGAATCCATTAAAGCGACACCCTTGACATATTGCTAGTAGAAATAGAACTTTATGTAACTGCGATGAGATGTTTCATGTCGAATGAGCATTTATAGTTACTTACTAACATAGCCCTTATCCTCTTGGTTAACAGACATTCCCCAGTTCGGACTACTTAACACTTATTTTGTAACAAACAAGAACAAAGAACTTATCACAGACACGATCAACCGGTGTCGACATAAAGGACGTGAACTACACTGCATTAGCGCAACAAAGAGGCACTTCAATCACAGCATTACTATCGGGAAACATAGTTCGGCAGATCTGCAAGCTCAGATAGCCCATCGTATTTTTTCAGCGTCTGGGCTAGACATTGTTTTTGTAGCGCGGAGCGCAGTTTAGGCGGCGGCGCGAGGCGCGAGCGCGAGCGCGGGCGACGGTGGAGCGCATCGGCGGCGGCGCGTCCTTGCGCGTCATCCGCGTGTTATTGTTGTGCAACAATGTTTATACACGTGGCGTTGTTGTGTTGTGAGCGCGTAATTTCTCAATATCAGCGCCGATAAGGACGGTATGCCGGCGCGGGCGGCCCGGTGCGACTAACGCGCGAGCCCAACGCTCGTAACTAATAATCGAGCGGAAGGCCACGTGATTCAGATGACAAGCACGTCGGTCTACTCCACACTGACCGCTTGTCGCGGTGATTTTATCGATTAAGATTCGCTATCGATTTGAGTATGCGCGATTACGTATTTTTTATTTCTTCTGATCGAATGATTAAGTTAGGAGTCTTTAATATTAACTGAATGATCTAATTGCAGGATAAAATATACTTAAAGCGTTTAATGTACAAAGACTACGTACGTTACTTACAAATTAGTTGTAAATATCACTTATCACGCTTATATCGACGTTACAATTAAACATACAAAATACTTATTAGTTAAAATAGCTTTGTACTGCTAAAAAGACAATTCATCAATCCAATTAGGTTTAAAAAGAACGACGAAATTAGATTTTTAAGGTTTTAAAATATCGTTCCACAACTGCACGTCGGTCGTGTAGTTGCAAGCGCGATTACTGATCGAAAGATCCTGGTTTCGATCACAGAGTCGCGTTCTATTGGGTTTTCTAACTTGAAATTTTTAGTAATGGCTCGGAGTCTGGATTTGTACCTGGGGTATGACAATAGATTCACCTACTATTCCATAATGGGACGTAAACGTAAAGTGTAACATACTCCTCCGTATACCTCTTTGGGGATTACAGGCGTGATCCTATGTTCCTTACCAATTGTTAAAAAATCCACATCGCCGTCAATTCCATGATACATTATAGAAAAATAAGCGAGCGCCCGGCCCACTCTGGAAAGAGCCATATGCATAAAACTACACGAATTCCTTTTTTCTCGGCTACCGCCAGCCACGCAATTTCACCGATTGTATGCAAATCCTCGACGCAAACAAAGAATGAAAAAGCACCGACGCAGACGGTCTCTCCATCCCACCTGTGCACGCCCGCGTGCCGGCCCGTCGCGGCCAGGAGCCAACGGGCGACCCCAGTGATCCTGTCGAGCAACACCAGAGCCGCACCGTAAACAATCCACCATAATATTAATCCAGAATAGTTCTCATCTCTATACTTATATCGATCGACCGCCAGTTTTGTCGGGCACACTTTTATTAGCAATCCTAGTGAATTATTCAACGGGATTTCTATTAAGCACTTAGGGAGAGGAATAATGCATCTTGTTGTTTTCACTTCGCGAAGAGAGCTCCGAGGCCGTTGCATAATCGCACGAGCTCACTCAATGCCTCATTTTGCATTACCTTGGCCCAGACATCGCTCTTTGCGATAGGTGATCAATTTGAATACGTTCCGTTTAGACCAGTAAATCAGAACTGCTGATTCGACAGCTAAGCGTGATATTTTATAATATTATGATGTTGTCACGCCAGGCCTACTGGGAGCAGGCAGAGAGTGCTAAATACTGAATGCCAAGTGCCAAATATGTACCTCTATTCTTACAAACATGACGTGCCACTTCAACATTTATCACTCACCTCATAAATAACAAATTTATTAATGGTAGATATTAGGGATTATTTCACAATGACTCCGATTTGTTACATCTTCACATAATACAATGTTGTCAAAATTATTTGTAGAAAAAATGTATTTGTTATAATAAATTTGTGTGCCACGGATGTAAGACATTAGGTAAATGTGCTAAAGATGTCTATATTATAACTAAATTAGAGTTTCCTAAACGAATAGATAAATTAATACTAAACATGTTATGTACATAATTAGGCCTACTTCATAATCATGCGTTCTCCTTGAACAATTATCGATTATAAAACTCAACAGAACGTAGTAGGTATATATTTCATTACTAATTAAAAGTGTAATTAAATGCATTGAGATGAAGCAACCGATTTCCCCACGCGGCAACCATGAAATACATAACTGTTTCTTAACCGTGTAATTATTTATTAAACAAATAATTAAAGCAAATCGCAATAAGCTAACTGCATACGTTATTCATTTGTTTTCTAATGATTAGGTATATTTTTTTGTACAAAAATATAGCTCTTACACCCAAATATCCGCGTTACGGTAGAAAAATAACATTACAAAGTAACATCACGCCTGTAATCCCCGAAGAGGTAAGCAGAGGAGTGTAGTACACCCC
>DWEC01003674.1:0-10411 GCA_018245735.1 Microceris miodesmiata | reverse complement strand
TATGACAGTGTTTTGGTCGAAATTATCACACTGCATAACATTGTGCATTTTAAGTACATAGGTTAAAATTAATAAAATTCAGTCTTAAGACATTTCGTGATTGGAGGCAAATTAATGCAAAACAAAAAGCGCGAAACGTCCGATCACTTGTTCATTCTGGTCCGGCATGTTGAAAGGCGTGCGTGACTGAATATTCAAAACTTATAACGCACTGGTCCCTAGATGTTTAAGTACTCCCGGTGTCAGAGGCGATGAAGTGATAAAGATGTTTATTGATGATCTTTGGTTACATTAATTGCCAACAGCGGCGGCGCTTGTGTTACGGCGACGTCGCGCCGAGTCAACTCGAGCGCGAATCACAAAGATTCCAGGATCGATACGCAATCCGACGTCGGCCGGCCGCCTTTGATCTACTCCATTGACGAGTTCGACGACCAATCCAAATATTGGCGAAATATATTATTTTGCGAGTTGGAAATTAAATTCGCAATTTATTGTCGGCCTCTGCCTTTTAATGAATTATGGCGTTAAAAATAGTAATATATGTAATATTGATAATTATAGTAATTATTTAATAAGAATCCGCTGTAATGTAAATTTTTAAATTTTATTTAGCGAAGTAACATTTCGCAAATGCATCGCTAGGTACCTATAGTTGTAGCTGTAAGCCGAATATTAAAAACTGGGTTTGAGATAAAATGTAAACTAGTTTATTGATGAACGAATAACTACTACTATTAAATGTTGTCTTGCGATATAAGGATCAGGAATTCGGTGGCGACTCTAGGATGTTTATTTCAACAAAACAATGGATACCAGTAGTCATCATACCGAAAAAGGCCGTGGAAGGATAACTCGTGCTGTGGCACGTCTATGTCGTGCTCGGCGAGAATTAACACTGGCATTTTGATCAAGGCCATCACACGTCCGCAGCGCCTGAAAAACGTCTCGATACAGATACTACATTAATGAAGTGAGTTTGCAAGCAATTCATAAATTTAAAAAAAGCATGTTGGCGGGGCGCCTTATTGGCCGTGGTAATTAACATGGCGATGGCAGCGCGGCGCTGCAGCACGCGGCCGGCCAGTCGTGCGGCGCGCAGGTCACTCACTCGCCCGCCACCCGGCCTTCGCGAAGGACGCTCCGACGATCCATTATACATTGTTTTAATTATCGTACAAGTGTAATTAATAATTTTAACATTCAAACCTATTTGAATATTCTACATTCACTTTTTGTTCCACATTCTTGTTCAGTTTTCACTCGATTAACGAATGTTAACTAATCTAAGTCAATCTAAACCAAATAGGTTTTTCAAGTACAATTATTTTTTCTTCTCTGTTTTTTAAACTTAGTACAGCACGGGTAACTAACAAGGTTTACCCAAGTATATCCAAAATTCAACTTCAATAAAGGCAAGTAGCCTTTTACGGGCTCTTGAATATACATTACATTTTCAAGTAGGTACCAGCTATTTATAAGTCCAGTATAAGAATATATTAATTATTGTTTTCTTTACATACATGTTAAGGACTTACATATGTAAACTAGCATCGGTGACAATTAACCAAGCCTCGTAAGTATTGGGTGTTAGCAGGTGCAACTCCCTTACTGGACACGCTTGTTGCAGACAGTTCTGTGCTGAAGTTATGTCATGCCTAGACATTAAAACGTGTCCCACAAAAACATCACCGTGTTATAAGAAGATAATGATTGTTGATGTATTTAGATATAATGATGCCGTGCAATATGTTGCAAATGCAATACGTGCAATAGATGATCAATATGAGCATGTTTGCACGTATGATATACGAAGCTATTACGCTATATTTGCTAGCCAATTACAGTGCAAGATAAAGAAGCGGGATAAAGAAACGTGTCATTAAAAAATTAAGAGAACAGATAGTCATGTTACATGCCGTGTGTGTTTGTGTGTGGGTGTGTCATCCTAATGCCGTACAACGTGCGGGCGAAAGAAACAATTTGCATGTAGATGGTGGATCAGCTAATATTCTCTAAGCGTCAGCTGCAACAGACTGGTTTGGTTTTGCATACGTCCAACCACACTGACCACTAATGTCCACCCCGTGTTTCTAACATCTATGATCTTGATTCTAATAGAGGCTATCTGTGTTAAATTCAGTAAATACCTCTTATAGCTAGAATAGTAAGCAAACTCCAACATAAATAATTTTTTATCCGATACTGCTTATGAAGCATTCTGTTATGACAAGGTTCGCGACGTAAGCAACTCATTTGAAGCACTAATTAATTATTATCTATCAGATTACAATGGTATTTTTTTTACAATAATGACATAAAGTATTTACTAATATCTATAGTTAACATTAATTACCGTAACTTAACATTATTTAAGTTATTGGGTATCTTTATTTAATTAAGATTATATGTAAACACACTTAACCCCTATTCCATGGAATCGTAATGTGCACTACACTCCTCTGCCTACGCCTCCGCGAAAATGCAGTCGTGATGTTATGTGATAAACAAAAAAGATACACAAAATATATGTTCAAACAAACGAAATACGACTCCACACATCCTTTATTCCTCTTTTACGACTAGATACTAACATTAGCCAGGTTCTATTTTTTACGCGCAGATGGAATACGGGCAGCGGGTCTGTGGGTGAATACATACTAGAGACTTGCGCAACTGATATATTGATCAAGTAAATACATAATGGATATCATCATTGCCGCTATCAGTAATTGGAAAGTCTAGGAACTATGTAGATGACTGCTTTGTACTCGTATTTTATTTCCAGAAATTATTTGTCTGCAGTTTGTTGTATTACGAGCCAGAGCAGTGAACAATGAGTAGCGATAATAATTATAGTGGAATTAACTAATTCTAATAATTCTGCTCTCACTTTCGGAGGTCAGAATCCCATATCAACACCTACAAAGCTATGATAATATATGCTTTGTTAAGATTAAATGTTAGCAGCTCTGGAGAGAAAAAAAAAACAGTAAAGACTGTTCGGCATTTGACAATTTTAATTTATTGTAATGCGTATGATGGCTTTACACACGACGTATAAATCATAAGCCACACTGAAGCGGGATCAAAGCATATTTTCTAGAAGATACCGACATGCATCCTACACGTGAGATAGGCAAATATTCATAGAACCTAACTATGAAACGAATGTAGGCTGTAGGTATTTATGCTGCCCAATAAATTTTATGGAGAAGGGTATAATATAATATCGAGTAAAATGTGGGTTTACTACAGGAAGTTGAATCCGTACGATTAAATTATTAATTAATGTTATATAGTTGACAGTTCCACAGATTCAATCATTTGAATTTTTTATACGCGTGAACAGTTGTTGAGATTACACATATCTAATGCGTGTTAAGAAAGTTATAATCATAATAAAGTCAGTCGTAATGAGTGAGCCATATAAACAGGTATTAAGAATCGAAATAATATAATTGATACAGTAGATAAATACATTAATGTAAGTGCAGTGTTATGGGTCGTTTACTTTCAGTTTATAATATACATATATGAATTTCATTACTGCAATATCTTGTCCAATTCATAATATTTATTTTGAGTATAATGAGTAGCAGACGTATATGAACCTACAAGAAGTTACCGCTGTCGCCCGTAGACATCAGCGACGACCTCAAATACGAGAATAATAAAAATGAACTGAATAGATTATTTATATTACATTAGAGATTAGGTGTATTCAATATTCCATAACATAAATAATGTTAGTATTTTCAGTGATACAAGTTGTTATTTTTATTATAAATACTACATAAATATTAGAACGTATAATTAGATTGCCTCGTTGGTCGAGCGGTTGCAAGCTCGACTGCCGATCGGGAGGTCCTGGATTAATAGTCGGGATATCGGGTGCTATTGGTTTTTTCTAATTTAGAATTTCTAATAGCGTTTGGGAGTCTGGAATTGTGCCGGTGTATGGCAATAGGCTCACCACCTATAATTATTCCATGGGACTTAGGCGTGACTGATGAAACGTGGGAGTGTACTACACTCCTCTGCCTACCCCATCATCACGCCTGTAATCCCTGAAAGCTTACAGGCGTGATGTAACGCAACTCATAACCGTCAAAAATCACTAAGATATGTCCATGTGCGTTCGTTTTTGCTTAAACAATTTAAGAAATAGGATGCTACATTTTGTAAAAATGGTTACGGACATTGCAAGAGTCACTATTTAATAGACATAAGATTCTTAAAAGGTATTTATCATTGCGTTAGTCAAAAACACCTGTGAGGGTCTTACGCTTCGTTTGTTCGTCGACCTTTTATCATACTATTTGCATAATGAACGATAATGCATCTCGATCTTACATATTTGAAACCTGCCTCATTGATTTGTATGCTCAATTTTTATCGCTTAATTTAATCAATTTCTAACTAGCACCATGCATATCGAAAACGCTTCGAAAATACAACGAATCTGGATGTTTTACATTAAGATCTTTAGCGAAATTTCATTAGGAATTAGAAAAAAAATCACGTTCGCTTTGTAATAAAACAAACGAGCGGTAATACATCTTTTGTTCCCTCAAAATTAAGTTAGCCCCCATGAAAGAGTTTGTTTAAAATATTAGATGTTTTAAGATCTTATCGTATATGTTTGGTGTCAAAATTCTCGCATCATGCCGAACGCATTTATGTGAGGCGATATCGATCTTCCCGCTTTGTGTTCGGCGATCACTTCGTAAACAAGAATAGCGGGAGTCCATATAAATCATTTTTAAGATAAAATTGTAAAAACTCCTAACAGGAAAGAAGCAGTTTTTTCAAAACTATTAGTAAGTATTGAGGCATCTTGAATGAATTTTGTTTTTGTTGAAGTATCCGCGAATTACTGTACGCGATGTAATTCAGTAAAACAAGTATATACTTAGTAGAGTATAAATTTGTTCAAGCTAATATAGTACGCCGCTTCGTAGCAATTATTTATTGCTCGGGACGACTTGAAAGATTTGTAGCTAAATGTAAATTACAAAATAACACGCGCCATACAAGTCAATCATGTCGCTATAACCTGACCCTAGTTAAGAGTAAGTAGATACGTGTGCCGCGTCATTTGCAATTCCGTTTTCTGTTGAAGCGTGCTATTATAATAATTCCTATAAACGCACTTTATTACGATAAACCTACCGTTTATTGTTTCGCCTATACAAAAATATTATATGACATGAGCGGAACGTACGAGAACGCTAACGTCATTGGCATGTATCGTGTCTATGACCAAGCCTCCTCCGCTACTTTTACAGTATTTAATCCATTTGTATTTGTAGCTAGTGAAATAAATATTATTAGATTTTACAAAGAAATTAGTTGCTTTATTTTTATGAATAAATAAGGGAAACTTAAGCTTTAATAATAGCTAGTCGAAATAGCTTGTTAAATTTACTCATAGAAATTGTTAGTAGTGAACAATTAATTTGGTAATCGGCAAAACAGCGTTTCGTAAATGTATAGAGGATGTTGACCATAATTTATTTGCTGTTTTTAGATATGATATCACCCTAAATCTGGACTCATTCCACTCCTCTTTGGATGGCGCAAAATAGACCGCGTGCTCGTATTTTGTATAGAAATTATGGTTTATTACGTTTACAATATATATAATTGTTTGAATAATGTATCTTGATTAATGGGCTAATTTTATCAAAACAATTAAAATATTGATATATATCATAAACTATATATCATAAATATACACATACCAATTATAATTTAATTATCTGTAAACTATATAGAAAAATGACTTTAATCAGAATATTTTTTTCAACAGCGGGACTTTGGAATAGAAGATGTTTGCGACACGGAAGCACATGATCAGCGGTAGGCGCTACCCGCGACTATTACTGTTATTTGGAGAAGACCGGATTTTTACCCGCATTCAGATCTATAGACACAGACGTATCTCACTTTACGGCGTATTGATCGAAAACCCGTTATTGGTAAATGCGTTGATAACTCGATCAATTAACGCTGCGTATAAGTTTCCATTACTTCGTAACGAAACAGGAGCTACTATCAGGGATCGCTAATTTTGCTTTTTAAAAGGCATAAGGAATTTAAGTGCAATAACCATTAATCGATTAACCCGGGAATTGCCTGATTCTTTTATATACATTCGTTCATACTTTTTTTTATCGTCCAATTTTTGTTTACCCATTCCTGTTATCAATAATATTTCGAAAATACAATTTTAATAGTGTTAATACGAGTACGATTGCTACGATCATAAAAAGTACCTTATAAATAATTGATTGTATTTAAACGATTTTTTTCATTGCGTTGCATTTAAGATGGCATGTTTTAGGTTACTTATATTACAATATTTTTATGAAAAAGTGGAAAAAGTTCGCAGTACAACAACATGCCTCGTTGGTCGAGTGGTTATAAGGGCGACTGCAGAGCGAGAGGGGCACGATTTGACTCCCGGTCGGCTAGTGTTGGGTTTTTCCTATTCCTAGTAGCTCGGTGTCTGGTTTTGTGACCGGTGAATTGCAACAGGCTTAAACCTTATACCATAGTGGAACGTACTCGTAAATGGAACTGGTGAAAAGCGAAAGTTTATTCCACTCCTCTGCCTAGTCCATTGGCGAGATGCTGGCGTGATATTAGCTTTTATTTTACCTATCCAGAAAAAAGTTATAAATACGGTAAGACACATATATAATAAAAAGTTATCCCTTAAACGTTTGGTGCAGTGATTGATGGGTGAGGTCGCTAGTGAGAAACCTGGCTCGATTTGTTTCACAAACCGACTCATCTATTCGTCATTAGTAGTTTGTTTACTCAAGGGGCGGTCAAGGAGTACCATAAACACCCAACTGCTCACGGCTATAGCCTCCATTATTGTAATAGAATTTTAAAATCAATTGTAATGTTTCTCCTTATTCATAGTGTTAGATTATCTAGTAGGAATGTGCGGGCCCTTCGGGGCTTGGGTAAGATAAATTAACACAAAAGGGCATTAGTAGTGGCTTTTGCTTGCATTTTAAGTTCAGACAATTTTAAAAGGATTATTTTAAAAGGTCCATAAAAAAATTCTATTGTTCTCAACTTAGTCATTAGACGCTTTTCGTATTTTGTTTTGCATATCATTCGATTCGCGCACAGATACATTTGTATATAGTGTAAATGTATTATATGCTATGAAATGTGTTATGTTATTTATATCATCATCATCATCAGCCTTTCTTAGTCCATTGCTGGACATAGGCCTCCCCCAAAAGGGGGTTTATGCGCATAATCTCCACTCTGGGCATGCATTTTATTTACATAAAATAACGGTTTCATTTTTGTGTTGCAAGAAACAGACTGCAGACAACGGCATTAATGATACAATTATTTAGGATTAATAAAATTAATGCTGGTAGGGCACCTCACTGCGCGTATTGACGGGCAGTGGTTAGTGAAACTGACTGTTGCATCGACGGTTGCGGATTCGATTCCCAGTCGGATAGTCCAGAACTTGGGTGTAAAAATATCTATGTAAGTATATGTTTATATGTAGTGTACTAGCCGTCTGGTTACCATAACAAAAGGTATTTTGATGCTTAGTTTGGGATTAGAGGGTCATGTGTCGGGATGTCCCATATTATTATTATATTAATATTATTGGTAGGAATTCGTATATTTAAACTTGGTGACAGACGTAGTGCTATACCTGACGACTTAGACGGTCGCCTTTAATACTCGTATACGCATCACACCGCTAATAACCCCTTCCAGATAAAAGGGATGTGGAAGATGCAATAGCTATATTTAAATGAATGAAAATAATTTAAATTTTAGTTCCACAAATTACACGTGATACAACATATAAAGTTTCTGAACATTTGTACATTTGAATTTTGCTAATGTTAACAAACAAATATATAGAACGTAAGTAACCACAAATATTGACAATTGGTTTTCTAATAATATCTATTAAATACACATAGTTATTCATAGTATACTTCCCTAGACCGTACATTTGAGGTCGCGTCGGTGGAATTCAAAAATGAATATGGTCCCAAATAAATTGTTGCCATTAGTTTCGGATTAAACCGTCTTTCACATTTTTTGCCGTAGGAGACGCTTTTTGTGAAGAAAGGACACCTCAGATTTCTTTTTAATATAAAATCACTTTACTATAATCAGATTAACCATAATGACTCTTCGGCACCGTTATTTTACCCCTACGTAATACCGTCACTTGTTTCAATAATAATAATAAACCACTGAAGATTGATTGTCGCAAGATAAAATTATTAAAAATTAATTGCTGTATCTGTGTCACACTGTGTAATATTTGTTTTTGTAATAAACTAATAACGATTTTTTTTTAAATTATGAAACGTGAAATGATTACGTTTTAAATTGACCGGTAGATTAAAACGTGTACTTACATATTGGCTGTATTATGTGATACTGTTTAATGTTTTCTAACTGACTATCGGAATAGTAATTTTGGATTCCACCAATTCTCATAACTTTTTTGTTTATAATAACATATTTAATTAAACCATACATGTACATATCGTACGAAAAAGTTTGTTAAAGCTAGCATATTTTAAGTTCGTCGGTCACTATTTAAAGTGCTCGTTATTGAATTTTCAGTTTTGATATTTTACGACGTGCATTTTGTAAATGAGACGGGGTGTGGAACATCCGCGTTTGGTTTACACCTGCGTCCGGCGTTATTTGGACCACGAAATAATATATATGGCACAGATTACTTGTCGTTAATTGTAACCTCCATCGATACTTTATAACGCCGTGTTATTACTGTATATTGAAACTGCCATTTTCATTAGCATTTTCGTAATTTTAAACGTAACTTATATCTTTGGAGATAGAGATTGTTAATTTACATAATTTACGAGGTAAGTGTTTTAAGGTGTAATTAATTTTTATGTATCTTCAATATTCTAGTAATGTGTATCAGGATTTAATTTATTTTTTTATAATATTTTGATATACTTTACTATTCTATGAAAATTCTGACGAAAAGTACTATACAAATTAAGTCGTTAAAACTATTTTTTAATTTTCGAGCTGACGTATTCCGACCCTGATTGTTCTGAAGGGACACCTGTATCCGCTGGCAAGTCCGAGATTGTCAGACTTATATGAATGGCGAGTCGAAACAATAAAAAAACCAGTTAGTCAAATAAAACTAAAGAAATAAAATTAATGAGACTTGGAAATTGACTAAGACTGATTAAGACTGTACCTACTTGTTTGATAGGTGTCTAGTACGATCCTCGAATATATTTTTCTATAGACATTTCACCGACCCTTAAGCATACATACTTATTGCTGGTCGTACATTGAGTTTGCTTCTCAGAGTGGTACGGTGTTTTATTATTATTAGCTATAAATGATCGCCGAAATCTCCAGCTACGAAGAACCGTACGGTCTTAAATGGTCTTAGTTTTTTATTTAGATAGTTGAACTTGACTTTTGACAAAATAAGGAGCGCTTCGAAAGTATGTTTTTCTCTCGACCATATGGTTTGGGAGCGCAATAGAAACTATACAAGTTAGAAGTCAGACCGTATTACGAAATGTAAAAACACTTGATATTTGCCATATGAGCGGTCATCGTTCAAGTGATCCGTGAATAATGTTTTCAAAATTCCGTATCGTTTCCGGTCTGTGACCGCGACGGGTCTCAATGAACTACAACATTCTAGTGCAATTCAAAAATTGGTACCAATACTTCGAAAATAGAATTGCAAACTGAACCACGTGACTCGCTTTCACACTAGATAATCGTTTTTAATCGTGATTCGTTCGAACTACATTCGGTTTGATAGATAATGATGTATTGTGTACTGCTTCCAGTTATACAGTATCTGGTGTAACAGTTGACAATTGGATCCAGATTTTGAGAGAAATCTATAGCCAAAATAAATTTAGCTAGATTTATATCGATAACAATATTTTATAATATCCATTGAGCGTTCAAAACATCAACCGACGGTTTAAGTTATTGAATACAAATTCCATACATCGCAGTCGAACAGAGGTGCGGTAACGACGTGCGCAGGCGGCTTATTGGTACACTCAAAAACCGACATCAATTAAAGAGAGATGAGCGTTCTGTACACAGGGTTGAATTTGTGGCGAAAACAGGGCTGTCCACGGCACGTGCTACATAAATTACATCATTTAAAAATAGACTATGACACGTGATCGTCATTTGCTAGCTCTATACGGGGGTGTTGGGTTCAAACTCATGGCGCGCACCTCTTTGCAAAAATGCGTTTTATATTTAAATATCACTTGCTAACGGTGAAATAAACATCGTGGGGAAACCTGCACCTTAGCATTTATATTCAAAAAAATATATTATCTAAGGTCTGTGAAGTCTGCCAACCCGCACTTGG
>DWEC01003673.1:0-10412 GCA_018245735.1 Microceris miodesmiata | reverse complement strand
GTGTGTGTGTGTGTGTGTATGTATATATATATATGTATACACACAACCGCACACATGTACATATATTATAGGTAGGTACATATAATTTGTCAGTTTAACTATATAGTATTTTTATAAAATGATACGTAATTATTTCGTTGATTAAAATTATGTATTGATCTATGTATATTTGGGGCACAATAACAGTCGACAATTTATGGAACTTGCCGAACAACCAACAACCATGCAGTATAATGCAAATTGAGAAACTTGGAAAATTAACTGAATTAATTACAGACTGAAAGGGTCAAGAATTTGCTTTCATTCGAAAGATATTTGAATATACATTGCTTATTGGTGGCAATGTGATACAGATCATATCTATGTACCGTTATGTAGTGTACCTACCATGCGAATTTAGGAGGATGCGGGTATTAAGGGAGACCAAGACTCATCGATGTTGAGCACGAAGTCAGATATTGGTTCATGGGGCAGTTACAAGTCTTCGAATAGGCGTGCATTTATTGAAATGATGAATAATGTAGAAAAAGCACGTCGCTATTCTACGGATAGAGATATTTGCCCTTCCGTGCTCTCTGCCTTCTCCGGCGTCCTAGTGTGATGATATGATAATAATTGTAAAGTATTTATCGTGGAAAAGAACGAATGTTGGAATACAGAGAAAAACTTTTATTGCATGCTCCAGCAAACGTTGTATACCGCGGGACAGCAAAATAACTCTAACTTAACTATTAACAATGGGTTCAATAAAATACCGCTGGACTTAGTTAACTAAATTCGTAGGAATCGGTATTCTTACAATATTGCCAACGTGGCGGAGAGTGGATTTCATCAGCCATTTGTAAGCCGGATGTCGCAGTCGTAATACGATGCGATACAATGGGCCTATTCAGCACTCACGAGAGATTAGCTCCACGCTGACAGATAATACGGTTACGGCCTACGTACGTATACGAAGTACCACGGTGATATATTGCTAACACATACGGTGAGCTGGAAATCTGCAGCGCTAAGTGCCCGTAGGTCCATGGTTAAGATATATCAACACAGTTAATATTATGTATTATGCCATTACGCCAAATCCAAAGTGCACCGAGAATCAAATATATCTATCCTAACAGAGCACACGTACTTCTACATTGATCACTCTCTATATTCACGCAAGATGGTTTCGGTGACTTCTGGGTCCCCCATCAATCAGTACCTGAACTAGTTAATTAATATAGTAAGCCTTCGTTTCCCTCGGCAAATTAAAATTAACATAGTTAATAAGATGTTGAACATATTATACTACTCATTTATAATATATGTTTCTATTGCTTTGATACATCTGAATAGAGAAAGATTTAATTAATAAATTGTCGACAAATGTATACTTATATGTATGTACAAATAATTTATTCAAGGAGTCGGCACTTCTAATACACATGTATGGTAATGGATATCCTTTTCGGCGAACGAACTTCTTACACACACACTAACAAAATACATAGCACACTCAGTTAAGGATTCATCTAAGCTTAAATCAACATTCTTAGTGGAAAATTATTACAGAAAACCTCAAGGAGTACCTACATCTAGCGTGTTTGTTTAATTTATATGTTAATTGAACCCTAAAGGGCGCAACCTACGCCTGTGTAGAGCGAACTAATGTCGGCGAACGATTTCGGCGTTCGCGGTGGGTTGGTGCGTAGTAGTGTATGTATTTTGATGTGAAAGAAAGATGTTTCCGCTCAGTCGAGCGTTAATTCATTTGGCAGGAAGCCGCGGCGCGTCTGCCGCCCCGATAAGCACATCCCGCGATACCACGCTCCTATATACTATATATTATTAGCGTACGAATATAACACATAAACCACTACACAAACACAATACTGTGTTAAAAGTTTTACTGTTTACGACAGCGTGCGGTGTAGTGCAGTGCGGTGACGCTATTTCAGGAATAAGTTTACATTGTAATTATTAACAACGGCGTTTCAAATTATTTATTATTGTTTTTTTTAAATTATTTATTATGCTGCATAAATGATTAACAGCATTTGCAAGGAATAACCGACAACTTGGTTGAAAAGTTATTTCACGTTATGCCATGTTAATGTTGATCTAGATTCAACTATAATCAAAGACTTCTCTATCTAGATCATATAAGTCAGATCCTGTCTGATGATGCAGTAACAAATCTCCGACGTCAGCATTCTTATCTAAAGAGAGTCGACGACTACGTCAAAAGAACGCCAGGTCTGTATGGTAGAGATATTTTGCAGTTGATGTTCTCCGTCTACCGTTACGGAACTTGAGTAGTGTCGTATCAATAACAAAACTAAAATTTATTACAATTATCTTTGCGTTTTCCAATAAGCAACCCATATACGAAAAACGGAAAAGATTACGTGTACGAAATTTTCGCGTGGAACAGATGTGTCTTCGCTTCTTGGCTTTGAGCCGGTAAACTTAAAATTTTCAACCAATATCATGATTGTAGAACGTTGAAAATGAACAAAATTCAGTGAGGCTGGCGCTGCAAACAGCGCGCTCCAATACACGTTAGTATTTAATGCATATTGCATGAACTTAGCACAAAGCTGCTGTCATGAAATTGTAAATAGAGGTATTCCGCTTCAACTAATTAAAACAGTATTCGCATACCGGAGCGGCTTCGTAGGCCCGATATTAGTCCAAGTTAGGGCGTGAAACTTCCAAATACCTATTAAAACATACATATCAAAATGTAAATGAATATTACATAACCTCACGCTTATATTTCCCCGATAGGAAACAGCAGAGAAGTGCCGTACTCTCCCACGATTACCAGTTTTATGATACGCCTATCACGTCAGTTTATTGCCGTTCACAGGCACGTATCTAAACTCCAAGCTGCTACAAAAAATTATAAGTTAACAAAACTCCTTAACACTCTGCTAGACCCGGGGATCAAACCCAGGACCTCTTGATCAGTATTCGCGCTTGTAAAGACTCGAACCGACTAGGCTATCAATTATATGAATAATACATAATTTTTTAAATAAAACCAAATATGACCAAAAGTAAGAAAAACCGTCTGTTATGGGAATTTTCCTGATAACATTTTAATTCGAACTATTATACCAGTCTTCGAATAAGAAGCTCATTATAAAGTTATATGTAGGTGCCAAATATTTTATCCTAGGATTTTTTCATCTTCATATAGGTCTGTTCCCGTATACTGCTGGCCATAGAACTATAATAGCATGCCAATGAGTCCAATCTTTAGCCACTTTGCGTATATCATAACACCACTTAACTGGCAGGTTTCCTACGCTGTCTAGTGTGTCTTTTGAGAGATTTTTACGGTCTTTTTATGAGTAAGCAATATCATATTACTTCTCCCATATTGTGCAGTCCTGGATGCGAGTGCCTACATGTAAGTGAACGGCGAAATTTTTACAATTTTCTTCTATAACAATACACAAAATATGGTTTGATGGCCAGGGCGTTTTTTTCAAAAATTAAAATCTTCCCTAAATTTGGCTCCGCTGAAATGAAAAGATTATTTGTTCCGCTAAATATATCCAAATTTCTAAAATAATCATTAATAGGTTATTATGGGTAAACAGTGCAAGGATTATTAACGCTTTTCATTTGATGTATCGTTTGTGATGTATCAATGCAAGAGTTACGGTTGTCTCAAGGGTAATTCATAGTATTAATATGTTATTCTTATTATATTATAATGCCCAGTTCCTAACGGGGCAGGCGGGGAACGCCAAATGCCAAATCTCTATCCTTATAGATCTCGTGTGTTGAATTTACATTCAGCACTACCTATTTATATGTCTGTATTTATATACGTAGGAGTGTACCCCACTCCTCTGAGTACCCCTTCGGAAAAATACAGGAAATATGTTCATGTAATTATTAAGCAATTATATACATATTTAAATTAATTTAATTGCATCAGGTTTATACTACTGCAGGTAAAAACTTCAAAGCCCAATTGTTGGGTAGAAATTAAGTTTTGTTTTCCTTTGCAGCGCCACAGCCTTCTTTAGTCAAAGGCAGCGCGCCGGTCTAATTAGAAAAATACGGAAATGAAATAAGAATGAGAACTATATTTTCTTTGCAAAATACTATGCTAGCGACATTTTCAGTGGAGAGGTGTGAAACATATTAAAGTGGGGTAAATGTTCCGGCGCTGAGACAATATGCGCAAAACAAAAGGTTCCATTCAAAGGATAACACAATTAGTACAATTCTCTGAAGCTTTCAGAAAAACTATTGCTGCCCACCGAGACAATTTGTTTTCGCGTTTCATGTTTTTATCACGAAACTATTAGAACGTTTTTAATATGTTTAATCATACTGATATTATATTTGAATATTCTGGCGTTATAATACAAGTCTTTATTAAATTTACATAGCCGTTTAATATAAGCAACATCAATCAAATTCTTCAGGTATGTAGATAGTAAAGAACAGTAGAGAGTAGAACATGTATGTATGTGCTTCGCCCGGTGCAGTACTCGTGCCGCCACGCCTATTCCTGCCGTGAAGCAATTGTTACTATAATAATTTGGGTTTGAGTTTAAAGGTTGTGTTCTCCGGTCTACATGTATATCAGAGGTGGCCATCACAGTCTTCTGGAGTAGCAATGGGTTCGTGGTTGCTTGGAATATTCCAGAAGCTAACTAACATTAGTGCAGTGCAGTGAACTCAAACTAACGTATACTAATAATAATATTTCTGCTTCCTTAGATACTGATACTAACTGTGCGCACACTAATAGTAATTGTGATAGTATCCTGAAGCCCCCTACGAGATATATGGCATGTTATGTTTGTTTTAAGAAAAATTGGAAGCGACATCCTGGAATTTTTTGGACATGTCATAGATCGTTTCTGTGTTACAAGCCTGTATGCTTGTTTAATATGACCTTTATTTTAGTCGTAGAAAATTCACAAACGCACTATAATTAAGAATAGTGTGATTTTAGTATACTACCTTAAATATGGGGAGAGAACTGTGATATATAAGATGCTCTGTATACCTGTATTTTTAGAATAATCTTACAATTACGCTAAATAACTCTTCTTTTTTCTTTTGTTCAGTGTTGTTCAGAATTGCTTAACAAAAAACATTATATATGAAATACTCCTCCTTAGAGTCTTGTGTCACAAAACAAACCTAATAACTAAACAGAATGGAAAAAGAAGATTTTTAAGAATAGGTCGGAAGAAGACAGTATATATCTACGTATAAATAATTGTGTGAAATACTAACTTGACCCACCTTCTTCATGAAGGACATAACGTTCGTAGGCAGCATGGTGATGCTTTGCTTGCTAACAGCGAACTAACACTCACATAATCACTGAATCACTGCACTGGACACTTTACTGTAATGTGGATTACTTTAGTCCGGCATTAACCCGTTGTTACCACGTGACATATTTAATACAAATCCATCTACACCTTCCGTCACCACTCGAAGTTAACCTGAAACAATACAAATGATCGTTAGCTTGTTAGCAGGTAATAGATGTTACAGTGAAAAGTGCATCTACCACATACTCTGACCGGCAGCTAGTATTTACTGGGAGAGAACGCCATTAGGCATTAAATACCTCCTTGTATAACTTAGTTTAAGGTACTACATACATAAGAATAAATGACACAAACTAACAAATATCCAGATGAATACAAGTAATAGACGGCAGTAAATTTAGTGTAAGTATGACAAGCGATATAGGCAGGTTCCAGCCGACCTCTCTGGCGGACTTGCCGAGATAGAATGAACAGAAACATGTAGCTACGCTCAACAGGTCCCTCCGTTCGGTCGTTTTGGACCCCTAATTTATTCAGCTTCAGATTATAAATGTATACTTCAAAGATTAGTGGTGTACAAAGAAGATACTCGTATAATTAGTTAATTAGTAATTCGACGTACATACAATTTGTATATGGTGAGGTGGTATCCTTAGCCAAAATATTGATGATTCACGATATTATTAATTACAGGCCACCTTGAAAATTGTGTTACATTACGAAGGTTATCTTTATTATATCACACCCAGATCCCTAATAGGGTAGGTAAAGAGCACCGAGTGCCAAATTTCTCTATCTTTACAGACCTGATACGCTTCTTCTACATGTCTCAAATAAAGTATAATACGATATATATGTATTAAGGTACTTTTGTGTATAGATTTTTTTTTCGTAAGCTTTATTTTTTTCTCGAAACTTTAATAATTCATCATTACTGTTATTGTAGAACATATTCTAACGAATAAATACTAACATAATAATACTAGCCTAAAATTGAGTTTAAGTTCTGTACTTTAAAATACAATCAGCTACGTAATTCTACGTCACGTCGTATCCGTCGGTTTGTTCGCAAAACAATTTAAATGTACAATCCCCCTCTGTAATCTTCTGCGTAGGATCTGCACAAAAATGTTTCTGTTACATTTTGAGAGGAAGACAGATCATAACATTATTTATATCAAAATACACAATATTTGGAGACAATATATTATTTATATTTGTGGCGTGCCATTGGAGAGGCCTAAGTCCAGCAGTGGACGGGAATAGGCTGATGATGATGATTACACAATATTTATTCAGCGCAGTCAGCATCAGACGCAATATAACAAAATCGTAAATACGCTCAGCTACAAGCTAATATCGCTTGCTATGACGGTAAAGGAAAACATTTAAAGGAAACCTGCAAACCTCAGACTTCTCCATAATATTCTCTATAGCGTGTTAAGTCTGCTAGTCACGCTTGGTCAGCGTAGCAAGACATAGCTCTAATTCTTAATCTTTCTCGTTATAACAGGACACCCTTGTCCAATGGAGGAACAACAAAGAGGGTAATAAGGACGATCATATAGAAATACTTAAATGATCATACATTTTTAAGAATATTGCGTGCTTAGATACTTGGTATAGTTAAAGATGCGTAAGATTTTCTAATAGTAGTTCGGAGTCTGGATATCTGCCCGATGCATGGCAATAGGCTCACCACCTGTTCCATAGTGGCGTAGTCTGCGGGGATTCCTCTACCTCTTTGGGGATTACAGGCGTGAAGTTACGTTAAAGGTGCGTAAGATAAAGGATTCGGTATAGTTGCGTGTAAGACTTGGTATAGTTAAAGGTGAAATGGAGTAGCAGTGCAAAAAGAAAATTTATGCATAATATGTATTCATCATCATCATCAGCCTTTCTTAGTCCACTGCTGGACATAGGCCTCCCCCAGCAGCCGCATCTGCCAGCATCTGCCTGCAGCCTTTTGCAGAGCGTCATCCCACCGGGCCGGAGGGCGTCCTACACTACGTTTGCCGAGCCGCGGTCTCCACTCTAGAACTCGCCTACTCCACCGGTTGTCGGTTCTCCGGCAGATATGTACATGTACATATGTATTTAAAAATGTATGTAATAAACCAGTTATCCCACCATCGATGCCTGACAGAACGATCAGACAACCGTGTGTAAGTTTTTCTAAAATATTATTACTAATACTTTCAATGCTTTCCATCATTATGTAGTACATATTGAAAATGTAGCCTTAGTAAAACATTGATTCTTCATATGTCATAAGGTATGTATAGCCTCACAAGTGTTCAATTATCATTTAAAATTGATTGTGTTCAGTGTGAAGGTTTTGTTTGTACCTAACATTTGTTATCGATTCGGACACGCAGCTTTTCAATTTTTAGCGACGGCTAATACATTTTTAATGATTCCCACAGCCTAACATGTGTTTTTCAGGTGTCGCCATGATAATTATTTCAGCTTTACAGCTAGTAAGGTACTCGCTTACACAGGTAAGCGATTCACGGCGAACGGTACCACCCTTACAACTGTCTCGGCTGTTAAGTAATTATTACTAAAACAGTTTGTTTTCAAGTCTTCGTTTTGTATTGTCTTTGTATTCTGTTTTGTATTCTTACATGGTAAAAGAGCAGGAGCAGTGGGTGCAATGGACGTTGTATAGGACTGGTATTATGGATGGATAACTTACACTATGTGCACTTAGCAATATATTCGCGTTCTGTTTCTACGGCGCTATTATGGATTATCGAGGATCAACTATTATATTAAAATGTTATTGCTATAGTTTTCTTTGGAGACCATCTTGGTGACTGACTGACTGACTTTTGACTGGTGCCTGATCGTTTGTTATTGAACCCAAAAAAAGAAAATCAATTAGATAATTAGGTAATTGTTTTTGACGGAACTTTAACTTTAAACTTTCAGTATTCATTTTAAATTATATTTCATTTATCGAATTGATTTTTCAAGTGTTACGTACCGCAAAAAAACACGTATTTACGAGTAAATACGAATTTAGTTTTTATTAATGCTTACGGATACGTACATACGAGTATATTTACATACAATAAGCATTTATCTTATGATAATGGATGTCGACTGCAGTAGAATGACAGGTTTAATTTTATATAAAATAGCACACATTATGCTTATTTATGAGATTGGTTAGCATCTGGTCACGATAATGGCTTGTGAGAATAACCCGAATTTGAAAAAAAGCTTTTCATGCTTGACTTAGAGAGTACTGGGTTATAACCTGGGGACATACACGTGTGCACAGAGGGGCTCACCACGCTTTAATCGTTCGGATTAGATGCATCAATGGATGGCACGTGGTCTCTGATGCGCATGAACATTATAACTCGTATAATTGAGATAAGTATGAACTTATCTATGCTCATCCGCAGATAGTTACTCATCAGTGAGGATTAAAAATCTCATTTGTTTTTTGATATGTAATTTTTTTTCTCGTGTCCTGTAATCTATGAGTGTGATTTCGTGAAAGGACACGGAAGTACGTAATAGGAAGCCGTTATTTTGTTTTATTTGTTAATGAACCTTTCATATTATTACCGCATATTTACTCTTATATGTATAAGGCCTATTTACAATTGTAATACAGATTTATCGATATTTAATTTAAGAGATTATTGATTTTGAATATCTAAGTCCACATAATGATTTTGAAAAAAAATTGAAACAAACCGGCGGCCATTTTGGATCATACGAAATGGCGGGAAAACAATAATGACGGGTGTGTTCGTTTTTAATAATAATAATAATCGACCCATTATAATTCCACTGTTGGAATATGAGTCTCCTCTCATATTGAGAGGGTTAAGGCCATAGTCTGCCACGCTGGCCAAGTACGCGTTGGCAGACTTCACACACCTTAGAAAATATATATTTATTTTTTTATAAATTCTAAGGTATGCAGGTTTCCTCACGATGTTCTCCTTCACCGTTTGCAAGTGATATTTAAACTTAAAACGCACTTTTTTAAAGAGGTGCGCGCCATGGATTTGAACCCAGGACCCCCGGACATCATTACGTCTTTATCTTCATGATCAGGTCGTATTTTTTATCTATTTAGCCTGGCAAACACGCAGATGGGCCACCCGATGGTAAGTGGTCACCGTCGCCTATGAACATTTGCAGCACTCGAGGAGAGGCCAACTTTGGCCGACTTTGGAGGACGGCTCTTTTTGCGTTTCCCTTGAAAAACCCTATGTCACAGTGCTCCGGGAAAACCTCAGATAGAAGCTAAACATTTAAACCTTACTTTCGAGGGGTAGGCAGAAAGCACCAGATATTTTTACGTTCATTGCTCTCCTTATGCTCGAGATATATATTATATATGGAATTTATATAGCGTAATGGTAAACGATACTCGATAGACGCTTATGTTTTCAGGGTGGCAACATAAATCAGGAAAGGCCCTTTAATATTCTATCGGGCGCCGGAGGACGTCAAATGCGCCGTAAATTTCGTTTTCGTGCGCAACTCGCCTTATGTTTTATGTGCATGTGTTTATACACAACAGCCGTTAAACAATGTATGTTACAAAACAAAACAGGCGGCTTGCACAACGAAAATATATCATCGTACCTCGTTAATTACTTTGTATACTTGGCAACTAATATCATCAAAAACTAGAAAATGTTCTATTGGAATTTTTACCCCTATTACATAATTTATTTACATCATCAACATCAGCTTGTCTTAAATCCACTGCTGGACGTACATAGGCCTACCTTCAGGGATTTTTGCCAATATTTCCTGCGCTGAACATGGGAGTTATGTGTTCATTTACAAATTATTTTTCGTTTCCGTTTTTAATCGCCGCTTAGAGCTTTACAAAGTATATTTAGATTTTTAAATCTACTTTCTTTGTTATTGTTATATCGTCACAGCAGATCCCTTACGGTGTATGGAGAGAACACCAAGCGCCAAATATTTCTATTGTTTCCAGTCCTGATGTGAATTATATTCACAACCCTCTTCATACAAGTATATAAATAAATATTAATATTATATGTAATTGTATTACTACACTATTGACAGCAAATTAACCGGAATCTTAACTCGTAATAGGTTCCATTA